>JAWQEG010004523.1:155000-167452 GCA_033782935.1 Petrolisthes cinctipes | reverse complement strand
ACCCTCCCTGCTCCTCACTAACTTTATTCCCTGTTACTTCCATCAGTCTCTCAGTCAGAACCTTCCCGTAAACCTTCCCCGGTACACTAAGAAGGCTTATTCCCCTATAGCTACCACACTCATCCTTACTTCCCTTCCCCTTATACAAAGGTACAATTATGGCTCTCCTCCAATCCTCTGGCACCTCTCCCTGCCTCCAGGCCAATGTACATATAAGCAACATCCACTCCACCACTACCTCCCCCCCACACTTTAACATTTCAGCAGTTATCCCATCCACCCCTGGTGCCTTTCCCATCTTCAACTTTCCTATTGCTTTCCTAACCTCTTCCCTTCCTAAATCTCCCTGTACACCCTGTCGTCTACCACCTGCCTCCATCCCCATGCATGTCACCACCGCCTCCCCTCCCGTCCCCCCATTCATCAGACCATCAAAATGCCTCTTCCACACTTCTTTCACTTCCTCACTTCTACTCACAGTAACTCCATCCTCTCTCTTCATTCTCACACTACCAGACTTTCCTTCTCCTTTTTCTCTTTTAACCTCCTTCCAGAATAATTTCTTGTTCTCTTTAAACTTTTCACTCAGCTTCATACCAAACTCCTCATCCACTCTCCTTTTACTCTCACTCACCATCATTTTCACTTGTCTCTTACACACATTATATTCTCTTTTCCATCTCTCTCTCTCACTTCTTCCGGCACATTCCTCTGTAGTGTTCTCCGATATGCCTTCCTCTTATCCTCTACAGCATCTTTCACTTCTTCTGTCCACCAAGCACTCCCTTTCTTGCCCCTCTTCTGTGACTTATATCCTACTACCTCTGCTGCTGTCCTTAATACTCTCATCTTAAACATTTCATACACCGCATTCACTCCCACTCCCTCCCCTATCCCCATCCTTACATCCCCCAGCGCCTCACCCACCCTCCTCTTATATTCCTCCCTATACTCTTCTACATCTAATTTCCCACTAGCCACCACCCTCTTATTCCTCACCCCTTCATCCCTCCTACTATACTCCCACTTAACCCTAACCTTCATCCTCACCAACACCGCAAAATGGTCGGAGCAATGGACCATTCCTCTCACTACTTTTGCGTCATACACATCCTTCCTCAACCTTTCATCCACTGCCACATAATCAATCAAACTCTTCTGCTCTCCTCTCTCATCCCTTCTCTTCCATGTATACCTGTGGATCATCTTGTGCTGAAAGAAGGTGTTCGCCAAGAACAACCCCCTCTCAGCACAGACATCCACCAAATATTCACCATTCTCATTTGTTCCTTCTACACCCCATTTACCCACAATATTCCCCACTTCCTCACCTCCCACCTTTCCATTCATGTCTCCCATCATCACTATTCTCCTTCCATTATCAATTCCTCTCAGACATGCATTCAGCTCTTCCCAAAACACTCTCATCTTCTCTCTCCCTGTCTTACTCTTTTCATTCACTGGTGCATAAGCACACACCCAAGCATACTTCACCAAGCCAATCTTTCCAGTCATCCATACAATCCTCGATCCATTCCACCCATGTCCATCCACTCCCTTCCACACCCACGGAGACACCAACAGCGCACACCCTTCCTTCCCTCTTCCTTTACTCTTTTCATTCATGCCCGTCCATACTACTCCTCCCTCCATTCCCTCCCACAGTCCACTCTCCCTTCCTTCCTGACACTCAACCACTCCACATCCTTTCACGTGTGTCTCCGTCACTCCCATCACATCCACTCTTCCTTTCTTAAAACATTCTACAATCTCTCGCCTCTTGGTCCCATCCGTCATTCCATTCACATTCATAGCTACCACTCTCATACAATCCCTCTTCCCTACTCCCTCTACAGGGCAACCCGGAGACCCTCCCCCGCCAGTAGCCATATCTGTCCACTCCCCCATTGGGGGGCCACTGATGGCTGGCAAGGCCAATGCAGTGCTCATTCCCGGAGGGACACGGGCCGTCGGCATTGTCAAAAGCTAAAAACAAGGTCATAAATTTAAAAGAAATTATCACAAAATATAAAAACATGCAGTCATAGAAATTAAAATCTTAAAAACACTAAAATACAATAAAAATACAATAAAAACCTTAAAACCTATATGTGGGGGAAGCTAGGTCTCACCCCCACACCGCCTTCCCCTTTGGCTCCACCTCCTGAATGAATAAAAACTAGATAAAAAAAGGAGGTGTACCCCCGAGGTCACCGCTTGGAGGCGGGGTAAGGCTTACCTACCCTTCCTGGGGAGGGGTAGGTCACCGAGGTTCTTGCTTTTCCCAATACTGATAGCAGTTAAGCACAGTAGCAATCCTCGACCTCATTGGTTACGATATTGCCACTGCGCAAAGCAGTGTTATATTATATGTTATATTATATCATTAACAATTATATATATTTATTAGTGAGGATTTATTGTATTAATAATTGTCTTCAGATAACATGTATCAGTATAATACTAATTTGTATAATTCATCATACCATTGTTGTTGTATATTACCCATAGTATTGAGTTAACATGTAACAGTGTATTTATAGCCTCACTCCCTCCAAGGGGGTGGCCACGGCAGAAGTGTCTCCAGTTGTCCCTGTTCCAACACTCCCTCCTTACTTGGTCCATCCCTACTTTCCCTCATGTTACTCTCCTTTACATACTCTGTATACAATACATTAATAATTTATATATGGAGTCCTGCATTATACTGATAAATTACCATCATTAATACCATCAATGTTCTTCTTGTATATTACCCATAGTAGTAGGGGAGGTGGCCGAGTGGTTAGTGTTCTGGACTCATATCCTAGAGGTCGGGAGATTGATCCTCTCAGGTGAGGGCCTGAGAATATTTACTCTTCCGATTTGAGTTTGAGGCACTAACTATAAGGCCACCAAACGTCGTAAAACACCCTCACTGGTACCATAACACCCTCGCTGGTACCATAACACCCTCGCTGGTACCATAACACCCTCACTGGTACCATAACAGCTGCAGTATTTGGGAATAACCCTCACTTCCCTCCCTCTGTGGCTGGGTACCAGTTCGGAAGTCGTGACGTGTGTGTATGAGCAGCAGTTGACCTGGGCCACGGTAACGGGCTTGATTAAGTCTATGTCCAGTGTCGGAACATAGATAAAAAAAAAAAAAAAAAAAAAAAAAAAAAATAGTATTGAGTTAACATGTAGCAGTGCAGTACTAATTTGTATATGTTTTTTCAGGATGTATGTATGGTGACACAATACATTGGATTTTCACAGCTTTATCGGTTTTGAATAGAGGATGACACCCATTACCTTCACAACAATACCAACTATAATACCTTACCTTACCTTACCTAACCTTACCTTACCTAACCTTACCTTACCTAACCTTACCTTACCTTACCTAACCTTACCTTACCTTACCTTACCTTACCTTACCTAACCTTACCTTACCTTATCTTACCTTACCTTACCTTACCTTACCTACCTTCACAACATTACCAACTATATACCTCACAATACAATAATGGTAAGTGTGTGAAGTGAAGGGAGAGTTTACCCTGTAGTGAAAATGGTAGGGATAAACCAGTTTTTGTTATCAGGGCCTTACTATGGATGTAAACATAACTGTACCCCTTGTAGTGCCACAAGGAGATGTGGTTGTGTGGTGGGGGGCTGCTCCCTCCTAAAACAGGGATTGGGGGGTTGAGATGTAGAGTGTGTGTGGGGGGGGGGGAGTTCTATGTTTGGGGCATTTTGTTTTGGGAGGGTGTGTGACGTGACGAGGTCTACCTCCAGTGTGGAGAGGAAGGCCTCGTATATGTATGTATGTGTATGTGTATGTATGTATGTGTGTGTGTGTGTTTTCATCTTGGCAACAACAGTCAAACAGTGTGTGTTTCAGTACAAGAATATTATTATAGTACTGGTGTGTATGTGTGTGGTGTGTGTGTGTGTGTTCAAAGGATAGTGATAAATGTATTTTCATCTTATATTGAGAGCCTCCTAGAGAGAGTAAGTAAGTAATTAAGTAAATATTTATTGGTTATTTCATACCAAGGTATATTAATATTAAATCTATCTTCAAGACAGGAAAATATGAGTAATGGTAGATGGTTTTTACTCTCATCATTTTCACTCAATAAATTCTGCTGGCATTAAATATTGCAAGATATCAATTTTGGCCCCAACTTTATTCCATATCAATGAGCTTGTGTCTATGTACAGTCACGGACAATAATAATCATCCACCTATAGGTAACTCAAACAAATTGCTATCTAAAGTTTTCATGTTTTCTTATTATGTATTTGTTGTTGTTGTTGTTTTGACTAGTCAGTAATTACTGCTTTTAGTGAAATAGAAGATGGTAATTAATCTATTTATTAGAAACAGATAGATAGATAGTGAGTTAGATAGAGATAGTGAGAGAGAGAGAAAGAAAGAGAGGGAGGAAGAAAGAAAACATTTGTGATAATTGCTACCGAATATTTTCATGTTTTGTTATTATGTATGTGTTGTTTTGACTAGTCAGTAATTATTGGTTGTAGTGAAATAGAAGATGATAATTAACCTATTTATTAGAACCAGAGGGAAGCTGTCAAACATTTACATGTCACCCCAATGTGGATGAATATTATTGTCTGTGACTGTACAACACAATATGTGTTAGGGGGGTGCGGAAGTAGGGGGACAGGCTTTAGGGGTGTGTGGGAGTGGGGGGACAGGCTTGGGGGGGGGTTAAGGGGATGCGGGAATAGGGGACAGGCTTTATACCCACCCGAACCCTGTCCCCCTACCCCCGCATCCCCTTAGTGGTGTTGACAACATAGCCAGCAGTGTGTCAATGGGATAGCTGTCCCCCTAACCCCCCCCCCCTCCCCCCAAACCTGTCCCCTACTCCTGCACCCCCCCTAACACATATTGATACCACACTATCATCAACACCATCAATATTCTTCACTTTACAGTTAAGTTTACACAGACAGTCTCTTTGTAATTGTAATAGACAAGTTTAACATTTTTTCATTACTTTAATATCGGGGGGTTGAGATGTAGTACGTGTGTGTGTATGTATGTATATTATTATGTGTTTGGGAGGGTGTGTGACGTGACGAGGCTACCTCCAGTGTGGAGATGAAGGCCTCGTATATGTATGTATGTACAGTCGTGGTCAATAATAATCATCCACATATGGGAATCTCAAACAATTTACTGTCTAATGTTTTCACGTTCACATATATGATTTTATTATTTTAAATAGTGTGTGTGTGTGTTATTGTTTTAAGTAGTGTGTAACTGCTTGTATTAAATTAAAAGATGGTAGTTAACCTATTTATTGGAAAGTTTATCATCTAAGGAACAGAGGGAAGCTGTCAAACTCTTACGTGAGTTACCCCTATATGGATCATTATATTTGACACCAACTGTATGTATGTTTTTTACCAATATATTTTGTTTTGGGTAACATTTCAATAATATTATCTGGGATGCCTGTATATATATAGGGTCCATTCCACAGTGGTTGGTATTGGTTTGTAAGCACGCAAACGAAAGAATTTTAGCCGTGTAAATGACTTCTGGGTGAATTATTTAATGAATTTTGTGATTAAACTATACAGTGATTATTATTATTATTATTATTATTATTATTATTGTTATTATTATTATTATTATTGTTATTATTATTATTATTGTTGTTGTTATTATTATTGTTATTATTATTATTATTATTGTTGTTATTATTATTATTATTGTTATTATTATTATTATTATTGTTATTATTATTACTATTATTATTATTACTGGTATTATTATTTTTATTATTATTATTATTATTATTAAATGACTTGTGGGTGAATTATTTAATGAATTTGGTGAGTAAACTATACAGTGATTATTATTATCTAACTGTTGGATAGATTTTGTGAATACGGATACTCACCTTTTGGAAAATAATGAAGCCTTACAAGTGTGGTTGGTTGGTTGGGAAGCTAACAAACCAATACCACTGTGGAATCAACCCATGTACAGTTGGCCACAGAAATTCTTACACAGGTTACATGGAAAGAGAAGTTATTAATTGATTATTGTGAATGTACTGTAATGAATAGTTTACCAAGTGACTCTTATCATTACAAAACAACAAACCTAATAATAATAATAATAATAATCACTGTATAGTTTACTCACCAAATTCATTAAATAATTCACCCACAAGTCATTTAATAATAATAATAATAATAATCACTGTATAGTTTACTCACCAAATTCATTAAATAATTCACCCACAAGTCATTTAATAATAATAATAATAATAATAATAATAATCACTGTATAGTTTACTCACCAAATTCATTAAATAATTCACCCACAAGTCATTTAATAATAATAATAATCATCACTGTATAGTTTACTCACCAAATTCATTAAATAATTCACCCACAAGTCATTTAATAATAATAATAATAATGTTGTATTGCAGTTACATATATAATCTTAACCTTTTATCTTTCTCTATGCATCTTCTTTCACACTTTCTATGTAAGGTTAGACAGCTGTTTCTCTCTATTTCACACACACACACACACTGTCTGTCTGTCTGTCTCCTTTCCTGTGCCTTCTTTGATATTATTATTATTATCAATATTATTATTATTATTATTTTTATTATTATTATTATTATTATTATTATTATTTTTATTTTTATTATTAATATTATTAATATTATAAGTTGGCTTCATATCCACCTGTGTATGTATTAGGTTTTGTAAAAATTATAAATTGTATAATTATTAGATTTAGTAAGAATTATAAACTAATTTGGTTATATATTTGTTACAGAGTTTTGGAATTAACTGGAGTTTTGGAATTAACTGGAATTGTACAAGTATGAGACCTCCTTCCATCTATAACAACAACAACAACACATTATTATAGATTACTGTAAGTATTTGTATTCATGGTATATACAGTACTATGGTTGTGTTGTCTTTATATGGAGACATTGTATGTACACTCGCGGTCAGAAATTGTGCCCTGATCCCTTGGCACGATGAATAGCAACTAGCCAAGCTTTGATGATTCCAACAAATGTGTGTTGTAGGGATACGCACAGTTGTTCGAACCTTATAAAAAAAAATTTTATATAAAAAAAAATTTTATATAAAAAAAATTTTATATAAAAAAAAATTTATATAAAAAAAAATTTTATATAAAAAAAAAATTTATATAAAAAAAAATTTTATATAAAAAAATTTTATATAAAAAAAAAATTTATATAAAAAAATTTTTATATAAAAAAAAATTTATATAAAAAAAAAATTATATAAAAAAAAATTTTATATAAAAAAAAATTTATAAAAAAAAATTTTATATAAAAAAAATTTATATAAAAAAAAAATTTATATAAAAAAAATTTTATATAAAAAAAAATTATATAAAAAAATTTTTATATAAAAAAAAATTTTATATAAAAAAAATTTTATATAAAAGAAATTTTTATATAAAAAAAAAATTTATATAAAAAAAAATTTTATATAAAAAATTTTTTTATATAAAAAAAAATTTTATATAAAAAAAAATTTTATATAAAAAAAAATTTTATATAAAAAAAAATTTTATATAAAAAAAAATTTTATATAAAAAAAAATTTATATAAAAAAAAATTTTATATAAAAAAAATTTTATATAAAAAAAAATTTTATATAAAAAAAAAATTTTATAAAAAAAAATTTTATATAAAAAAAAAATATATAAAAAAAATTTTATATAAAAAAAAATTTTATATAAAAAAAATTTTATATAAAAAAAATTTTATATAAAAAAAAATATATAAAAAAAATTTTATATAAAAAAAAATTTTATATAAAAAAAATTTTATATAAAAAAAAAATTTATATAAAAAAAGTTTTTATATAAAAAAAATTTTTATATAAAAAAAAATTTTATATAAAAAAAATTTTTATATAAAAAAAATTTTTATATAAAAAAAAAAATTTATGAAAAAATTTATATAAAAAAAATTTTATATAAAAAAAAATTTTATATAAAAAAAAATTTTATATAAAAAAAATTTTATATAAAAAAAATTTTTATATAAAAAAAAATTTTATATGAAAAAAAATTTTATATAAAAAAAAATTTTATATAAAAAAAAATTTTATATAAAAAAATTTTTTATATAAAAAAAATTTTTATATAAAAAAAGTTTTTATATAAAAAAAGTTTTTATATAAAAAAAGTTTTTATATAAAAAAAGTTTTTATATAAAAAAAAATTTTATATAAAAAAAATTCTTATATAAAAAAAAGTTTTATATAAAAAAAGTTTTTATATAAAAAAAAATTTTATATAAAAAAAAATTTTATATAAAAAATTTTTTTTATATAAAAAAAAAATTTATATAAAAAATTTTTTTATAATTTTTTTTTTATATAAAATTTCTTTTTATATATGTTACAAACCCAGTATATCCAGAGGTCGCCAAATTAATTAAAATGCAAAGTCGTAAAAACATTTATTTTAACATTAAACACATTTATCCCAAGAACATCAAAACACCAGGAATTCATATATCCCAAACCATTCAACAACTCAGTAGATTGCCCAATAATAATAATAATAATAATACCACACTCAAGTTAAAGAGAATACAATACTCTTACAATAACTTGACACCACGTAACTCTACACTAACAATAACAATAATAACTAATTATAATCCCGAGTTCTCGTAATACACTAGTAATACACCAGTAATACACTCGTAAGACACCAAACTTAATAATAATAATACTTAACTGAATTAATGCCAGTCTGATACAATTAGTCCAGTTACATAAGGGGGAGAAATGGGCCTCACACAGAACACTTCAATTTGAGAAATGCTGGAAGAATGACACTGAGCATTTTTTTTTTTTTTTTTTTTTTTTCCTGGCCTATCGACCTTGGTGTTGGTCATTAAGGCCTTTTATTTTATTTTTTTATTTTTTTATTTTATTTTTTTATTTTATTTATTTATTATTAATTTAATTTTAACTTTCTGCATATTATTTTATGCATTTATTATTATTATTATTATTATTATTATTATTATAATTATTATTATTATTACATTCAAACTTAAAATTAAACTTATATAGACACTGAGCACCGGCTTTTCTCGCTATATATATTCTTTGAGAAACCTAAGTCAGAACCACAACACTCCAGGATTGGCTATCTTGTAAACTTGTAATGATCCTTGATTGGTACAGACGGCCCAATATGTTAAAGAGGGAATCTGGACCTTCATAACACACTGTACACTCAAAAACCGACCAGGGCCGGTATTCACAAAGCATTTTAGAGTTTGGACTTGTTCGTATGTTTCAATTCTGACCTCACCATAGTGTTTCAGGTTCATTTCGAAGCAGTGAATGGTTTTGCTATTCTATTTGTGTGAGCTTTTATTAAGATTTCGAAGCAGTGCCGGGTCCTAGTCCTTGCCATGAATAAATGCTTACCAACAAAATTTTAAGTTAAGAGTGAACTTTGTTTTTGTGAATACGGCTCCAGGTCTTGGTCTCTCCTCGCATCCTTTTCAGGGTCGAACCAGGCAACGAGCAGTTGTGGTGTGATGTAGGTCTTCCAGTCCAGTAACATAAAAAAAAAAAAATTATTTATATAATAAATTTTTTTTATATAAACAAAATTTTTGTCCTGATCCCTTGGCACGATGAATTGCAACCAGCCAAGCTTTGATGATTGGAACAAATGTGTGTTGTAGGGAGACGCACAGTTATTGTTCAAAGCTAGGCTGTTTGCGATTCATCTTGCCAGGGGATCGGGACACAATTTCTGACCGCGAGTGTACCATGGATGTGTGTGTGTGTTTAGAGGCTTCTGATTCCTCCTGACTATGCCATGAAACAAGCTCCTTCCATATATGTGTGTGTGTTAGAGAGAGAGAGAATGTGTGTGTGTGTGTGTTAGAGAGAGAGAGAATGTGTGTGTGTGTGTGTTAGAGAGAGAGAGAATGTGTGTGTGTGTGTGTTAGAGAGAGAGAGACAATGTGTGTGTGTGTGTGTTAGAGAGAGAGACAATGTGTGTGTGTGTGTTAGAGAGAGAATGAGTGTGTGTGTGTGTGTGTTTAGAGGCTTCTGATTCCTCCTACCCATGCCATGAAACAAGCTCCTTCCATATATGTGTGTGAGAGAGAGAGAGAGAGAAAGAGTGTGTGTCAGAGGGAGAGACAATGTGTGTGTGTGTTTGGAGGCTTCTGATTCCTCCAAACTATTCCATAAAACAAACTCCTTCCATATAGAAGTGTTCTTACTCTTGCATTCTGTAAATAGAAATCAGAAAAAAAAACAATACCACACATAGTTATTCACGGTAAATTTACAGAAGTACTGAGTTCACTATATTGTATATTTTAGTATCATTACCCACTATTTTGGACCATTCTAACACACTTTTCATCTATGGTGTTTCTCTCAGAAATGCCCCGTTTTACAAATATAATTTGGAAATTAGTTTGACCTAACCTAGACTACAGCAGACTACCGGGACCTAACCTGGGCAAACTACCGGGATATAACCAGTATAAACTATCATAAAGTGACCGGGATAAATTCCCGGGACCTAGCCGGATGTGGTAACACTGCTCAGCCCTAGCCAAGAACACAGTACTTGTGTAATAATACCCTCATAATAAATAATGAATGAAGAATACAAATTACATTATTATTGAAGAATACAAAACAAATAATAAATGAAGAATAACAAATTAAGAATAAATAAATGACTGCAAAATAAAT
Organism: Petrolisthes cinctipes; assembly: GCA_033782935.1. NCBI lineage: Eukaryota > Metazoa > Arthropoda > Malacostraca > Decapoda > Porcellanidae > Petrolisthes > Petrolisthes cinctipes. The sequence continues at coordinate 156,667 of JAWQEG010004523.1, read as the reverse complement.
AATAAATTAAGAATAAAAAATTATATATATTTTGCATTCTATTTAATTTCAGCTTGAACAATGAAGCAGGGTTGGGTTATCATCCAAAGATACTGTACAGGGATGGAGAGTGACCAACAATCTATTATTATGGTACCATATGTACAATTATCTTATCCAATTGTGCATATTTGGGTTTGCTTGGTTAGGCTCCTTCCACACGAGAGGCAAAAAAACTGCGGGCAGACACTTTTACCAATAATGTGGGTGGGTGGTAGACACAAGTGGTAAATGGCTGCCAGAGACCGTTTGATATGGTAACACTTGTATAAAGCGAGAGAATTTCACTGGGTTGCCCGTGCCTGCTGTCTTTTTGGCTCTCGTGTGGATGGGACTTAATATTAAGGGGGTGCTGTGGGTCGGGGGGGGGGAGTGCAGTGGGTCGGGGGGGGTGCGGGAGTAGGGGGACAGGCTTTAGGGGGGTGCGGGAGTAAAGGACAGGCTTGGGGGAGAGTGACCATCAATCTATTATGGTACCGTATGTACAATTATATTATCCACTTTGACATTGTTTGGTTTGCTTGGTTAGTGAGTACAGTAGTTGCTTGTATCCAGTTTACATTGTTTGGTTTGCTTGGTTAGTGAGTACGGATAGTTGCTTGTATGATATGGTACGTATAACTTGTGTAATGTGTGCAAGTCCACAAGGAAGGAAAGAAACACGGAGTCCCAAGCTCTTTCGTGTATTCACATCTTGAGGGGAAATACAGATGTGAATACACGAAAGCACTTGGGACTCTGTGTTTGTTTCCTTCCTTGTGGACTTACACATATTCCTGGATCACGTGCCCAAAGTGATTTATTTGCAAATTGGGTAATATTAAAGCATTTGTCCATAATGTCTTTTTGACTCAAGGTTTTCAGGATGCAATGTTTAATAGTGTGTTTGTAACCAATCTGTTGTTTACATCTGTCACAAATGAGTGTTTTGGGAGATCTCCCCCCAACCAATCTCCAAAAACACTAATGATTTCGTTGCCTTATCATCTGTATACTATTCTGGATAGTGGACAGTAGAATATATGGTCATACTTTGAGTAAAGTGCACAAAGTGTATGCAAAAGGTACAACAAAAAATAATGTAATTTTGTAGCGTACTTTTAGCATAATTCCATACCAGCCTTGATTCCATGTCCATGTTTTTTATTTCCATGCTCACACTAGGACCTTTCATGATTCTTTCTCTTACATATTATGCCCTGAAATTGATCTACTCCCCTGTGTAGCTCTCTTTCACTCTCTGCTGGTAATACTGTGTCACCTGGAAATAAGCTTGTCACCAGAGACCTTTTTATTCCACTCAGCCTCATATTCTCTTTTCATACTGGTGTGTTTTGTATAGTACTGTACTAAGGGGGTGTGGTGGTGTAGGGGATAGACTTGGGGGGTGGGGGTTGTAGTAATCACTGGTATTGGTCTGTGTTTGTTCCTACCTGCCTTACAACCCCGGCTGAGGATTTTTAGGCGGATAACAACATTACCAGGTGGGTAAGTTGATCCTCGTTTAAGTTGGAACAGAACAGCACGGGAATAACAAAGTGTAACCATTGTGTTTGTAACAATCACTGTCTTTACTCTCCACTTGTAGAATAATTAGTCCCTCACTGTCCTCTTCATTCATGATGGTG
>JAWQEG010004523.1:0-152500 GCA_033782935.1 Petrolisthes cinctipes | reverse complement strand
AAGAGAATCTCTCTTGAAATTGTTTTCCTTCCTCCCTGCCTTTTTTGTATACAACACTTTACGTCAACTCAACCCCCTCAATTATTATTATGAGGTGGTGCAAAATCATACACGTGTTGTTCTTTATTACCAAGATTATTATTATTATTATTATTATTATGAGGTGTTGTTAAATCATACACGTGTTGTTCTTTATTACCAAGATTATTATTATTATTATTATTATTATTATTATTATTATTATTATTATTATTATTATTATTATGAGGTGTTGTTAAATCATACACGTGTTGTTCTTTATTACCAAGATATTTATTACGATGGAAGGAAAGTGTTGGTGGATATTTTACTGTGACTGTACTTAAGGGGGTGCAGAAGTAGGGGACAGGCTTCGGGGGGAACTGGGGGGGTGCGGGAATAGGGGGACAGGCTTGGGGTGGGTAGAAAGCCTGTCCCCTATTCCTGCACCCCCCTAACCCCCCCCCCCCCAGCCTGTCCCCCTACTCCCGCACCCCCCCAGTTTCCCCCGAAGCCTGTCCCCTACTCCTGCACCCCCTTAAGTACAGTCACAATCAAATATCCACCAACAAATTTAATAATACTTCTTGGTTAAGCCAGAAATGATATTCTGTGTTATTATTATAAAGTTGAATAATTTCCTTTAAATTAATTAGGTTGTATTTTGTTACAGATTTGTGGAGTGTAGTTGTACAAGAGACTTAACAACCTTCATTATTCACTGTGTTCATCCTTACATCAACTACTACTACTACTAGTTAATGTGAGTGTTTTATGAAGTTACTGTGTGTGTGTGTGTGATGTTTCTCTCTCCACTAACACACACACACACACACAGGTATTATAACAACAGTAACATATTGTGTGTGTGTGTGTGTGTGTGATATTTCTCTCTGCACACACACACACACACACACAAAATGTTAATGTCGTTATCAAAACTGTGTGTGTGTGTGTGTGTGTGTGTATTTGTCACACACACAATGTTATATTGTTGTTATAATATCTGTGTGTGTGTGTGTGTGTGTGTGTATTTGTCACACACACACAGTATTATAATAACACTAAGGAGATAATACACTGTTGGTACATTGGAGCATCTTGATTCCTCCAAAGTATGTCAGAAAACAGAACCAGATGAACAAAAATAATGGTGTTTGTTTTGTTGTTTGGAATAGTTTGGAGGAATTAATTGTTCCAGATTTATATTGGAGTGTCTTGATTCCTCCAAACTATTCCAGGAAACTACAGGAATAGTTTGGAGGAATTAATTGTTCCAGATTTATATTGGAATGTCTTGATTCCTTCAAAGTATGTCAGGAAACAACTTCAACATTTTGACAATGGTGTTCTGTTGTTGCTTGGAATAGTTTGGAGGAATTAGTTGCTCCAGAATTACATTGGAGCGTCTTGATTCCTCCAAAGTATGCCAGGAAACATGACAATGGTGTCCTGTTGTTGGTTGGTATAGTTTGGAGGAATCAATTGCTCCAGATTTACCAACAACACTGTACTATCCCCTAAAGTTATATTTGAACTCTTAAGCTCCTTCCACACGAGGCAAAAAAACTTCGGGCAGACACTGTTACCAATATCGTGGGTGTGGCACAACTGGTAAATAGCTGCCAGAGACCGTTCGATCTGGTAACACTGGTAAAAAGCGAGAGAATTTCACTGGGTTGCATCTTTTTGCCTTGTGTGGATGGGACTTTACAGGTATAAAATTATCACTGATGTTATTATAATATTTGTCTGTGTGTGTGTGTGTGTGATATGTCTCTCACACACACACACATACAGTATTATAATAACATCAATAATTTTTACTTGAACCTGATGTTATAATAATATTTGTCTGTCTGTGTGAGTGAGAGTGAGTGATATCTCTCTCTCCCTCTCTCTCACACACACACAGTATTATAACATCAATAATTTTTACTTGAACTGTACATCGTTTTAGGTATGTAATTATCACTGATGGTTATAATATTTGTCTGTGTGTGTGGTATTTCTCTCACACACACAGACAATATTATAACATCAATAATTTTTACTTAAACCCTACATTCTTTTATGTATGTAATTATTACTGGTGTTATTATAATATTTGTTTGTTTGTGTGTGTGTGATATTTCTCTCACACACACACACAGACAAATATTATAATAACATCAATAATTTTTAATTGAACCCTACACCCTTACAGGTATAAATTAATTAATTTATTCACCTGGTGGAATTATAATTATGTTAATACTATAGAGGTTTTTTAATAAAGTATAATAATTAATAATGTATTTAATTTTTATTTCCTGTTAATATACACTATATTATATTAGAGGTTTTGTTCTTGTGTGTTCTTCTGTCTTGTTGTCCTTCTCTTGTAGTGTTTGTTCTCTTGTTCTTCTCCTCTCTCTTGTGTTGTTCTCTTCTCCTCCTCTCTCTTGTGTTGTTCTCTTCTCCTCCTCTCTCTCGTGTTGTTCTCCTCTTCCTCTTCTCTCTCTCTCCCACTACACACCTGTAAAATAAACAAATTAATTATTGTTAAGGTCATATATAAATAGAAAATATATAATAATAAATCTGGAGCAAATGATTCCTCCAAACTATTTTTTTTTTTTCCCAAGCAACATGCATACTTTGAAGGAATCAAGAAACTCCTAATGTAATTCTGGAGCAAATGATTCCTCCAAACTATTTTTTTTTTCCAAGCTACATACATACATACAAACTGTATATTATATAAATCATAGTGGGCAATTAGGTTGATATTATTATTATTATTACTATTATTACTACTATTATTACTACTATTATTACTATTATTATTACTATTATTATTTTTATTATTATTACTATTATTATTTTTATTATTACTATTATTATTACTATTATTATTATTTTTATTATTACTATTATTATTACTATTATTATTATTTTTATTATTATTTTTATTATTATTATTATTATTATTGAATGTTACTGTACTTGAACATTTAATACAATCTTTGACAAAACACAAACAGCTGCTTACATTTCATAAGTTAACAGAAATAGATTGAGAAAACAAAATGTAAGAACAGTACTGTACAGTCGTAATCAAAAATAATCATCCATAAAGGGGGTAACTCACCTAAGAGTTTGACAGCTGTAAAATGTATTTTTTAGCTTATAGGCTTCCCATTAAATAGGTTAACTACCATCTTTTAATTTAATAGAAGTAGCTACGAAGTATTTAAAAACAATAATATCATAATTATGTGAACGTGAAAACATTACACAGTAAATCATTTGAGATGCCCATATGTGGATGATTATTCTTGACCACAACTGTACAACATAGCAGAAGAATCAGAAGGGACAGAACCAAAAGATAGAGAACATAAGGACATGATGAGATGTTGTGACCTGTTAGAGAATTCACTTAAGGTGACAGAATTTTGTTGGTAGTAAATCTGGACCAACAGAGAGAGAATGGAAGGAAGAAAGGAATGAATGAGAGAGAGAAAATGGAAGAATGAAGGGAAGAGAGAGAGAATGGAAGAAAGGAATGAATGAATGAAGGAGAGAGAGAGAGAAATACAACAATGTAATTCCATACAAACTTACAGTTGTAGTAGTAGTAGTAGTAGTAGTAGTAGTTGATGTTGTAGTAGTTGGTGTTGTAGTAGTAGTTGATGTTGTAGTAGTAGTAGTAGTAGTAGTTGATGTTGTTGTTGTTGTTGATGGAAGGAAGAACACAATGGACAACAAACAAACAATGAAGGTTCCTCAGTCTCTTGTTACAACTCCACAACTCTGTAACAACAAATTACAACCTATTTAGTTTATGGATGAGCAAAGATATGTGAAGAAATTAATAATAACAATAATAATAATAATAAAAGTAATAATAATAATAATAATGGGAATAGGGGGACAGGCTTGGGGGGGGTTTAGGGGGGTGCGGGAGTATGGGACAGGCTTGGGGGGTGCGGGAATAGGGGGACAGGCTTTCTACCCACCCCAAACCTGTCCCACTATTCCTGCACCCACCTAACCCCCCCCACCCCCAAGCCTGTCCCCCTATTCCCGCACCCCCTTAAGGTTAATTCTATGTCTTGTCTCTATTACAACTCAACTCTACAACTCTGTAATAACAAATTACAACCTATTTAATTTATGGATGAGCAAAGATAAGTGAAGAAATGGTTTGTTAGCTTCCCAACCAACCTTACACTTGTAAGGCTTCATTATTTTCCAAAAGGTGAGTATCCACATTCACAAAATCTATCCAACAGTTAGATAATAATAATCACTGTATAGTTTATTCACCAAATTCATTAAATAATTCACCCAGAAGTCATTTAATAATAATAATAATAATAATAATAATAATAATAATAATAATAATAATAATAATAATAATAATAATAATAATAATAATAATAATAATAATACCAGTAATAATAATAATAATAATAATCACTGTATAGTTTACTCACCAAATTCATTAAATAATTCACCCATAAGTCATTTACACGGCTAACATTCTTTTGTTTGCGTGCTTACAATTGACCCTAAGAGAGACAGTACAATGTTGGTGGTAAATGTGGAGCAAATAATTCCTCCAAATATTATCATGAAACACACACACACCTATATGGAAGGAGCTTGTTTTGTGGCATAGTTAGGAGGAATCAGAAGCCTCCACACACACACACACACACACACACATACATACAGTATCCAGACACGGACATACACACATCACTGGGAAGGAGCTGGTGTCTTTTTGTGTTCTCAGGAAGGAAGGAAGGAAGGAAAGGAAAGGAAAGGAAGGAAAGGGAAAGGAAAGAAAGGAAAAGGAAGGAAAGGAAAGGAAAGGAAAGGAAAGGAAAGGAAGGAAAGGGAAAGGAAAGGAAGGAAAGGAAAAGGAAGGAAGGAAGGAAGGAAGGAAGGAAGGAAAGGAAAGGAAAGAAGGAAGGAGAGGCAGGGAGAAGCAAAGTGAACATTAAGAGAAGGGAGATATATATATATATATATTGATAGATGATAGTATTTGATTAAAAGATGTATTTTGATCAGTAATGAAATACTCTGGGCAAGATACTAAATGGAAAATCTATCTATCTATCTATAGCTCCGACGCCTCGTTCCCTCCGGGAACTCCCCTCAAGGGGGTGGCCACGGCAGAAGCGTCTCCAGTTCTCCCTGTTCCAACACTCCCTCCTTACTTGTTCAAGCCCTCCTCTGCCCCTCATGTTTCTCTCCTTTACATACTCTTCCACTCTGTTCTGCCATCTAACCGGAGGTCTGCCTCTCACACCAGGTCCTACAACTTCACTTCCATACACCTTCTTTACAAATTCCTCGCCTTGCATTCTCTCCACATGTCCATACCATCTCAATGTATTACGTTTCACTCTCTCAACCACTCCACACTCAATACCAATTGCCTTCTCACTCGTACCACATCTCTCATATACACTCTCATTACTTTCTCCATCCCATCTAGTAAGTCCACATGCTCCTCTCAAGTAACTCATTTCCACAGCACCTATTCTAGACTGATGCGCCCTATTCCATGTCCATGTCTCCGACGCATATGTCAGTGTTGGCAGGATTATACTATTTCGTAGTCCCCTTTTCACTTCCATACTCACACTTCTACCCTTCATAATCCTCCCCAGTGATCCTATGACCTGTCTACCCTTCACTGCTCTCTCCCTAATTTCTCCTTCCATACTTCCATGTTTACACATAACTGTACCCAGGTACTTAAACTCCTTCACTTCCTCCATCCTCTCACCCCTCAGAGTTATCTCACACTTCGTCCCAGTTGGTACAGCCACTCTGTAAGGTGTAGCAAAGTCAATCACTTCAGTTTCTGCTCTTTCAAATACCATCACTTTACTTTTACCCACATTCACCTTCAATTTCCTTCGTTTACACACAGACTGAAATTCGTCCACCACTCTCTGTAAATTCCTTTCACTCTCAGCCATCAGCACAGTGTCATCCGCAAACAAACTTGCCACCAGGGACCAATTTGCTTCATTCAACCTCAACTTCACCCCCAGACCATTCACTTTGGCTTTCACCTCTCTCATACAACCATCCATATATATATTGAACAGCCATGGTGACATAACACACCCCTGTCTCAGCCCTACACTAATATTAAAACTCTCACTTAGATCACCCTCTACCCGTACACATGCTTTTGCATCTGCATAAAAAGCCTCAATGCCTTTCAGTAAAGGCCCCCCAACTCCATAAATTTTCAACACCTCTGTCATAGCTTTCCTATCAACTCTATCATATGCCTTCTCCAAGTCCATGAAGGCAGCATACAACTTCTTACCCTTCCCAATATACTTCTCCACTATTGATTTTAATGCAAATATTTGGTCCACACATCCTCTACCCTTTCTGAACCCTCCCTGCTCCTCACTAACTTTATTCCCTGTTACTTCCATCAGTCTCTCAGTCAGAACCTTCCCGTAAACCTTCCCCGGTACACTAAGAAGGCTTATTCCCCTATAGCTACCACACTCATCCTTACTTCCCTTCCCCTTATACAAAGGTACAATTATGGCTCTCCTCCAATCCTCTGGCACCTCTCCCTGCCTCCAGGCCAATGTACATATAAGCAACATCCACTCCACCACTACCTCCCCCCCACACTTTAACATTTCAGCAGTTATCCCATCCACCCCTGGTGCCTTTCCCATCTTCAACTTTCCTATTGCTTTCCTAACCTCTTCCCTTCCTAAATCTCCCTGTACACCCTGTCGTCTACCACCTGCCTCCATCCCCATGCATGTCACCACCGCCTCCCCTCCCGTCCCCCCATTCATCAGACCATCAAAATGCCTCTTCCACACTTCTTTCACTTCCTCACTTCTACTCACAGTAACTCCATCCTCTCTCTTCATTCTCACACTACCAGACTTTCCTTCTCCTCTTTCTCTTTTAACCTCCTTCCAGAATAATTTCTTGTTCTCTTTAAACTTTTCACTCAGCTTCATACCAAACTCCTCATCCACTCTCCTTTTACTCTCACTCACCATCATTTTCACTTGTCTCTTACACACATTATATTCTCTTTTCCATCTCTCTCTCACTTCTTCCGGCACATTCCTCTGTAGTGTTCTCCGATATGCCTTCCTCTTATCCTCTACAGCATCTTTCACTTCTTCTGTCCACCAAGCACTCCCTTTCTTGCCCCTCTTCTGTGACTTATATCCTACTACCTCTGCTGCTGTCCTTAATACTCTCATCTTAAACATTTCATACACCGCATTCACTCCCACTCCCTCCCCTATCCCCATCCTTACATCCCCCAGCGCCTCACCCACCCTCCTCTTATATTCCTCCCTATACTCTTCTACATCTAATTTCCCACTAGCCACCACACCCTCTTATTCCTCACCCCTTCATCCCTCCTACTATACTCCCACTTAACCCTAACCTTCATCCTCACCAACACCGCAAAATGGTCGGAGCAATGGACCATTCCTCTCACTACTTTTGCGTCATACACATCCTTCCTCAACCTTTCATCCACTGCCACATAATCAATCAAACTCTTCTGCTCTCCTCTCTCATCCCTTCTCTTCCATGTATACCTGTGGATCATCTTGTGCTGAAAGAAGGTGTTCGCCAAGAACAACCCCCTCTCAGCACAGACATCCACCAAATATTCACCATTTCTCATTTGTTCCTTCTACACCCCATTTACCCACAATATTCCCCACTTCCTCACCTCCCACCTTTCCATTCATGTCTCCCATCATCACTATTCTCCTTCCATTATCAATTCCTCTCAGACATGCATTCAGCTCTTCCCAAAACACTCTCATCTTCTCTCTCCCTGTCTTACTCTTTTCATTCACTGGTGCATAAGCCACACCCCAAGCATACTTCACCAAGCCAATCTTTCCAGTCATCCATACAATCCTCGATCCATTCCACCCATGTCCATCCACTCCCTTCCACACCCACGGAGACACCAACAGCGCACACCCTTCCTTCCCTCTTCCTTTACTCTTTTCATTCATGCCCGTCCATACTACTCCTCCCTCCATTCCCTCCCACAGTCCACTCTCCCTTCCTTCCTGACACTCAACCACTCCACATCCTTTCACGTGTGTCTCCGTCACTCCCATCACATCCACTCTTCCTTTCTTAAAACATTCTACAATCTCTCGCCTCTTGGTCCCATCCGTCATTCCATTCACATTCATAGCTACCACTCTCATACAATCCCTCTTCCCTACTCCCTCTACAGGGCAACCCGGAGACCCTCCCCCGCCAGTAGCCATATCTGTCCACTCCCCCATTGGGGGGCCACTGATGGCTGGCAAGGCCAATGCAGTGCTCATTCCCGGAGGGACACGGGCCGTCGGCATTGTCAAAAGCTAAAAACAAGGTCATAAATTTAAAAGAAATTATCACAAAATATAAAAACATGCAGTCATAGAAATTAAAATCTTAAAAACACTAAAATACAATAAAAATACAATAAAAACCTTAAAACCTATATGTGGGGGAAGCTAGGTCTCACCCCCACACCGCCTTCCCCTTTGGCTCCACCTCCTGAATGGATAAAAACTAGATAAAAAAAGGAGGTGTACCCCCGAGGTCACCGCTTGGAGGCGGGGTAAGGCTTACCTACCCTTCCTGGGGAGGGGTAGGTCACCGAGGTTCTTGCTTTTCCCAATACTGATAGCAGTTAAGCACAGTAGCAATCCTCGACCTCATCGGTTACGATATTGCCACTGCGCAAAGCAGTGGAAAAAGCAATGGAAAATAAGGTTATTAATGTTAGATGAAGTGTTGTATTCTAAAACCAACACCAATAGGGACAACAAACAGGTTAATTAGTTAGTTAGTGTTAAGGGAGTGCGGGAATAGGGGGGACAGGCTTGGGGTGGGTGAAGGGGGATTTTGGGGGGTGCGGGAGTAGGGGGACAGGCTTGGGGGGTGTGGGAGTAGGGGGCAGGCTTGGGGGAGGTTTAGGGGGGTGCAGGAGTAGGGGGACAGGCTTGGGGGGTGTGGGAGTAGGGGACAGGATTGGGGGGTGCGGGAGTAGGGGACAGGCTTGGGGGAGGTTTAGGGGGGGTGCGGGAGTAGGGGACAGAATTGGGGGCTGCGGGAGTAGGGGGACAGGATTGGGGGGGGGGGGGGGGGTGGTTAGAGTGGTGCGGAAATAGGGAGCAGGCTTTCTACCCACCTCCAAGCTTGTACCCCTACTCCCGCACCCCCCTAACCCCCCCCCCAAGCCTGTCCCCCTACTCCCGCACCCCCCTAAACCCCCCCCCCAAGCCTGTCCCCCTACTCCCGCACCCCCCTAAACCCCCCCCCAAGCCTGTCCCCCTACTCCCGCACCCCCTTAGACAGTAGTATGGTAGCAGAAATTTATAACAAAATATTGAGAAGGTAGAAGAGAAGTGTTAAAATGACAAGGAATGAAAATATGACATTAAAGGAGAAGGTAGTAGAACTTAAGGAACAACTTCAATATGTACAGCCAGCTGCAGAAATTCACGTCCATCTCATGTATTTAATATTGCTAATATGACCAGATACTTGCATTCTGAACCAGTTTCCATTTTAACAACATAAGTAATTTACCATATGAGAACTATATCTGTCATTTCTTAATTAAAATTGTATTACAACATAACTATAACTAATACATTACAACATACATAATTTACCATATGAGAACTATATCTGTCATCTCTGTATTAAAATTGTATTACAACATAACTATAACTAATACATACACAGGTGGAAATGAAGCGAACTTATGCTGCCGACTGTACACAAACATAAATGAAGCCCTGGAGGAAAATGTCAGGTATGAAAGAAATTGGTGAGAAAATAATAATGAAGTAGAAAGAGAGAGTTGATTTGATATCCTGTGATTCAGTTGTGGAACAGGTAATAAACAGAACAGTGAGATAAACTCCAGGAATAGAAGCAGTTAATATTTTAGGTTAGGTTAGGTTAGGTTAGGTTAGGTTGGGTTAGGTTAGGTTGGGTTGGGTTGGGTTAGGTAACAGAACAGTGAGATAAACTCCAGGAATAGAAGCAGTTAATATTTTAGGTTAGGTTAGGTTGGGTTAGGTTGGGTTGGGTTAGGTTGGGTTGGGTTGGGTTAGGTAACAGAACAGTGAGATAAACTCCAGGAATAGAAGCAGTTAATATTTTAGGTTAGGTTAGGTTGGGTTAGGTTGGGTTGGGTTAGGTTGGGTTGGGTTGGGTTAGGTAACAGAACAGTGAGATAAACTCCAGGAATAGAAGCAGTTAATATTTTAGGTGATAAACAGAATATAGAACAGGAAGTGGTGGTAGAAATTAACAAACAAAAAAAGTGAGTGAATGTCGAGAGAAATTAAAAGTTATCTTTGCAGACATTTTTAGAAATTAATAGAAATTTTCAGGTAAGGTTGAATGGGCAAAACAAGGAAATAAAATAGAAGAAGAAGAAGAGATTAAAAAGGTGATAAGAAGTAATGAAAAACTGCTAAGGTACAGTTGGTGTCAAATATAATGATCCATATAGGGGTAACTCACGTAAGAGTTTGACAGCTTCCCTCTGTTCCTTAGATGATAAACTTTCCAATAAATAGGTTAACTACCATTGTTTAATTTAATACAAACAGCTACATACTACTTAAAACAATAATATCGATAACTCTGTGTCCCTGGTGTCCCTTCTCTGTGCAACAGGTTACTTAGGGTAGTAGGGATAGATGGGAAGGAGAATACAGATATAGAGGAGGGTGTGTCACTATTATTGGAGGTGATAGTATATAATTATAGTATTTGTACCAATACACTTGCAGTACCTACATCAATATACGAGGTGTACACTCCATCAAAAAAGTATCTCGCATTTCCCTCGTAAAACATTCTGACACCTAAGACGATGGCTACTGAAAACGAGCTTGTTTATCATGATGTAGTGATCATTTACAGAACCATCGGACACCACCTGCACCACACTTTTTTGATCCAGTGTACAGTCAGCGGCAAAAGTCCTGTCACTTCACTTGCTTCACCGAGGCACGCGATGTTCATAGACTCGAGATTATTAAGTGTAGAAAACGTGTGTATTTCTCGAGTCCATGAACACTGCGTCTCTCGGTGAAGCAGGTGAGGCGACAGGACTTCTGCCGCCGACTGTACATAATTAATATGACAATGCCGTATACTGCAGTGTACATCCACTCAGGTGGAGAATGTTCACACAATTGGTTGTTCACACACTTGTTCCCAGCCACCAAACATCCACACTGCATTGTCTCAAAACATGTTCACGAGTTTGTACGTCCAAACGAGACATGTTGAACATGAAACCGAACATGTCTGAGGCAATGTTTTGAAAATGTCTCCAAACATGTCTCAGTACCGTGTGGCCGAGGCTTAACACACACACACACACACACACACCTATATGGAAGGAGCTTGTTTCATGGCATGGTTAGGAGGAATCAGAAGCCTCCAAACACACACACACACACATCCATGGTACATACAATGTCTCCATATAAAGACAACAGAACCATCGTATACACCATGAATGTTGTTGAATATGGTACAATGTAACTTTACAAATACTTACAGTAATCTATAATAATGTCTTGTTATTGTTGTTATTGTTGTTATTGTTGTTGTTGTTGTTGTTATAGATGGAAGGAGGTCTCATACTTGTACAACTCCAGTTAATTCCAAAACTCTGTAACAACCAAATCAGTTTATGTATTTTTTTAAACCTAATAATTATACAATTTATAATTTTTACAAAACCTAATACATACACAGGTGGAAATGAAGCCAACTTATAATAATAATAATAATAATAATAATAATATTAATAATAATAATAATAATAATATTAATAATAATAATAATAATATTAATATTAATAATAATAATAATAATATTAACAATAATAATAATATTAATAATAATAATAATATCAATAATAATAATATCAATAATAATAATAAAAAAAAGAAGATGCATAGAGAAAGATAAAAGGTTAAGACTATGTAACTGCAATACAACATTATTATTATTATTAGGTTTGTTGTTTTGTAATGATAAGAGTCACTTGGTAAACATTCACAATAATCAATAACTTCTCTTTCCATATAACCTGTGTAAGAATTTCTGTGGCAAACTGTATATGGGTTGATTCCACAGTGGTATTGGTTTGTAAGCTTCCCAACCAACCACACTTGTAAGGCTTCGTTATTTTCCAAATGGTGAGTATCCACATTCACAAAATCTATCCAACAGTTAGATAATAATAATCACTGTATAGTTTACTCACCAAATTCATTAAATAATTCACCCACAAGTCATTTATAAGGCTAACATTCTTTCGTTTGCGCTTACAAACCAATACCAACCACTGTGGGATCGACAAAAACAAGACATAAGTTAGGTTAGGTTACGCTAGGTTACGCTAGGTTACGTTAGGTAATGGTTAGATTAGGTTAGGTAATGGTTATGTTATGTTAGGTAATGGTTAATTGGTGTTTAAGCATTGTAATAAATATTTAGTATTATATTTAGATAATAATAATTATTACATGGTTGGTGTGTGTGTGTGTACCAAAGAGAGATAGTGACATATTTACACTACACCACTTAATAGTAGTAGTAATAGTAGTGGTAGTAGGGTTGAGTAGGAGGTTAGGGATAAGTTTAAACCTCTATGTATTAATCAGATAGAGTTTGACACTTTTAATGGTTTGCCTGTTACCCTGGAAGAGCAGAAGGATGACTTGATTAAGGCACTAATTAGGAGATGAAGGAATTCAAATATCAAGTTAGAAAAAGTGAATGATTTATGGTACAGAATTAAGACAAGTAAATATATGGAGGAAATTAAACAGATGGAAGTATGTGTTGACATTAACTCATGAGGGTCTGTCTGCTGGGAGGACTTTTAGGGATAACCAAGACTGATGATAGGGTTAGCAGTTCATTTTATTGGGCAGGAATGTCTAACCAAGTCAAGAGATGGTGCTATAGTTGTGACAGGTGTCAGAAGATATTACCTAAGGGTATAGCAATAGATCTTGTACACCCTATTAGTCCTCCATCCTCACAGGACAATAGATGTGTACTGACATTAATTAATTATGTCACAATGTGGACCAAAACAGTAGCTTTATCAGTAATAGAAACTGAAAGAGTGGCTGAAGCTTTACTAGACATTCTTAGCAGTGGGCTTTCCTCAAGAAATATTGAGTGATAGGGATTATCAGTTCACTTCAAACATAATGCAGGAAATATATAGACTCATTAGTGTAAAGCAATGTTTTATGTCTCCTTATCATCCAATGGCTAATGGTCTTTGTGAGAAACATTACACAGTAAATTGTTTGAGATGCCCATATGTGGATGATTATTCTTGACCACAACTGTACAACATAGCAGAAGAATCAGAAGGGACAGAACCAAAAGATAGAGAACATAAGGACATGATGAGATGTTGTGACCTGTTAGAGAATTCACTTAAGGTGACAGAATTTTGTTGGTAGTAAATCTGGACCAACAGAGAGAGAATGGAAGGAAGAAAGGAATGAATGAGAGAGAGAAAATGGAAGAATGAAGGGAAGAGAGAGAATGGAAGAAAGGAATGAATGAATGAAGGAGAGAGAGAGAGAAATACAACAATGTAATTCCATACAAACTTACAGTTGTAGTAGTAGTAGTTGATGTTGTTGTTGTTGTTCCTCAAGGTCCTATAGTAAATGCTTGTACTGTTGTTGTTGTTGTTGATGGAAGGAAGAACACAGTGGACAACAAACAAACAATGAAGGTTCCTCAGTCTCTTGTTACAACTCCACAACTCTGTAACAACAAATTACAACCTATTTAATTTATGGACGAGCAAAGATATGTGAAGAAATGTATTAATGAAAAATGATTTGTGAGAAGAAATATAGAGAATAAAATTAGGTCTTATGAATGAAATACCAGAACAGAAAAATTAAAAAACTTGACTGTAAATGGCATATGCAAGAATGTTGGTGGTGTGGTACAGTTGGCAACATAATAATAATAATACACACACACAGAGGAATAATACACACACACAGACACAGGAATAACACACACAGGAATAATACACACACACACACAGAGGAATAATACACACACACACACACATCAATGTACTTTCTTGTCTAAGACTGTAAAACCTACAATGCCTCAAACTTCAAGGGGGAAGGATGGAGAAACAACTAAAGACTAAATAAGGTTTGTATGCAAAATAAATTAAATAAAAAAAAAAAAGGCAGGGAGGAAGGAAGGAAGGTTTAGCATTGACCATTTAAGGTGAGATTCTCTTGTTGGTTAATTGGAAGGTGTGTGATTATTATTATTATTATTATTATTATTATTATTGAGTGCTACTGATTCCTCCTAACTCTACCAGAAAACACACTCTCAATGGTACTAATAATTAAGGGATGTGTTTGGTGCCATAGTTTGGAGGAATCAGTAGCACTCAATAATAATAATAATAATAATAATAATAATAATAATAATAATAATGATAATAATATTGATGATGATAATAATAATAATAATAATAATAATAATAATAATCACACACCTTCCAATTCACCAACAAAATAATATCACCTTAAGTTGGAAGTAGTGTTGGTAATTCTGGAGTAAATTATTCCTCCAAACTATTTTTCCAAGCAACAGAACACCCATTATTATTTTTGTTCATGTGGTCCTGTTTCCTAGCATACTTTGGAGGAATCAAGACACTCCAATGAACACAGGTATAGTGGTGGTAAAAGAACTGTCTGTCTGTGTGTCAAGTCTATATTAAGAGAGAGAGTAGTACAATGTTGGTGGTAAACTTGGAGTAAATAATTCCTCTAAATATTAACATGAAACACACACACCTATATGGAAGGAGCTTGTTTCGTGGTATGGTTAGGAGGAATCAGAAGCCTCCAAACACACACACACACACATTCTCTCTCTCTCCCTCTCACACACACACACCTATATGGAAGGAGCTTGTTTCATGGCATGGTTAGGAGGAATCAGAAGCCTCCACACACACACACATTCTCTCTCTCTCTCTAACACACACACACACACCTATATGGAAGGAGCTTGTTTCGTTCCATGTTTAGGAGGAATCAGAAGCCTCCATCACACACACACCTATATGGAAAGAGGTTGTTTTGTGGTATAGTTTGGAGGAATCAGAAGCCTCCAAGTCTCTCTCATACACACACACCCATATAGAAAGAGGTTGTTTCATGGTTAGGAGGAATCAGAAGCCTCCAAGTCTCTCTCATACATACACATACACACACACACACACACACACACTCTCTCTCTCTCTAACACACACACAAACATACAGAAACATACACATACACACAGACACAAACATAAATACATACTCACACACAAATGGAATAAATTACCAGAAGAAGTGGTGTGTGTCAAAAACATACATAACTATAAAGAAAAATATGGTAATTGTGATTTAAAATACGGGACATTACGAACTTGACTCAATCCTGTAAAGATACAAATAGGTAAGAACACACACACACATAAACAAACACACACATACAACAACATCCGTGGAGTCAACAATGGTGTAATAATGGTCTGATGGTATTACTGTTTTTCTATGGAGCCTGTCAAGGATTACTAAGTGTACAGTTGTGGTCAAATATAATCATCCATATAGGGGTAACTCACGTAAGAGTTTGACAGCTTCCCTCTGTTCCTTAGATGATAAACTTTCCAATAAATAGATTAACTACCATCTTTTAATTTAATACAAGCAGCTACACACTACTTAAAACAATAACACACACACAGACACACACGTTAACTACCATCTTTTAATTTAATACAAGCAGCTACGCACTACTTAAAACAATAACATCATATGTGAACGTGAAAACATTAGACAGTAAATTGTTTGAGATACCCATATGTGGATGATTATTATTGACCACGACTGTATGTATATATGTGTTTGAGATACCCATACGTGGATGATTATTATTGACCGCGACTGTATGTATATATGTGTTTGAGATACCCATACGTGGATGATTGTTATTGACTGTGACTGTACATGGTTGGACTTACCGAGTGTGGACGGGGGGAGAGTGAAGGGAGTGTGGACGGGGGGAGAGTGAAGGGAGAGTGACAACTTCATTACGGTACTGATCTTGATCCCAGGGAAGGTGGCGTTCCTCATGTGTCCACCTTGATGCTGAGGTATACCATGGATTGGTTTAGTATTTATATTCTCGTACACACACACACACATTTACTCTGTCTCTCTCACACACACACACAACATAAATTTAGATACTAATTTCCACATTCTCCAAAATCAATAAGTAACCTGAGGACTATTCCTAAAGTTTGTCCCATTGGATCACACTCCAAAAAGAAATAATATCAATATAATAGAAATAAAAAAAAAAATTGTGTGTGGGAAGACAATACACATGTAGTTAGTTAGTGTAGTGTACAGTCATGAGCGCTAATAAGTATACAGCTTTAGTTGAAGTGTTAAACAGGTCCAATTTTAACCATGAACTAATTCCAATGGAGATGTTATTGTGCATTTATTTACTGTCTCTATAGGTATTCCAAGCACACCTGGATACTTATTAGTGCTGGTGACTGTACCTAATGAGTGTGTACAGAAAGACAATAGTGTAGTTTGAGTAAGTTGTGTGTATACAGAAATAAAATAGTACTGTAGTGTGTGTACCTTGTGTGTGTGTGTGTGTGTGGGAAGACCCCTAACACATCCATCCACCACTTGGCCTCCTCCCTACACGTTCCCTTGATGAAGGTGACGTGGTCTGGAGAACTGGTCACCGGTCACCTCCTCTGCTTCTGTCACCTCCTCTGTTTGTGTCACCTCCTCTGTTTCTGTCACCTCCTCTGCTTCTGTCACCTCCTCTGTTTGTGTCACCTCCTCTGTTTCTGTCACCTCCTCTGCTTCTGTCACCTCCTCTGTTTGTGTCACCTCCTCTGTTTGTGTCACCTCCACCACACCCTGGGGTATGGTGGCTGCCTGCAAGGATATCAGTGGAGGGTAAGTTGTGGCTGAGAAAATGTACAAAATGAGGGAGAAAATAGCCTGACATAAGCAGAAGGTCCTGTGGTAAGGGAGAAAATGTATTGTTAGTGCCAGGCAGCAATCAAACACCATATGGCACAAAACACACAATACAAAGGAATAGTTTGAGAAAGAACCAGAGATATTATGGAAACACACAAACAAAGGAAAGAATGAATACTGTACAGCCACAATCAAATATCCACCAATATCCTTCCATCGTAGTAAATATCTTGGTAATAAAGAACAAAACGTGTATGATTTTGCACCACCTTATAATAATAATAATAATAATAATAATAATAATAATAATAAATATCTTGGTAATAAAGAACAACACGTGTATGATTTTGCACCACCTTATAATAATAATAATAATAATAATAATAATAATAAATATCTTGGTAATAAAGAACAACACGTGTCTGATTTTGCACCACCTCATAATAATAATAATAATAATAAATATCTTGGTAATAAAGAACAACACGTGTATAATTTTGCACCACCTCATAATAATAATAATTGAGGGGGTTGAATTGACATAAGGTGTTGTTGTATGATTATATATTGATATGATATTGATTTATTTGTACGATGGAAGGAAAGTGTTGGTGGATATTTGATTGTGACTGTACATAGGAGTCAATAATTAATAATAGATAGGAATGGTCAATGTTGTGTTAGTAATGATAATATAATGTTGACAGTGTAAGTACAGTACAGTATCTCTGTCACAATAAGCTTCAATACTAACCAAACTTATAATACATACAATACGACACAAGATATTATGAAAAAAAAAAAAATAAATAAATAAAAAAAAAATATATATAAAAACAATGGCCTGGGGAGTCTATTATAAAAAGGAAAAAAAAAATTACAAATATGAATTAAAAAAAAAAAAAATGATAGTGTTTTAATGGTGTTAATATAAGTCCCGTACCCTTGTCATGAAAACTTCAATATGTACACTCGCGGTCAGAAATTGTGTCCCGATCCCCTGGCAAGATGAATCGCAAACAGCCTAGCTTTGAACAATAACTGTGCGTCTCCCTACAACACACATTGGTTCCAATCATCAAAGCTTGGCTGGTTGCAATTCATCGTGCCAAGGGATCAGGACAAAAATTTTGTTTATATAAAAAAAATTTATTATATAATTTTTTTTATATAATTTTTTTTTTTATATGTTACTGGACTGGAAGACCTACATCACACCACAACTGCTCGTTGCCTGGTTCGACCCCGAAAAGGATGCGAGGAGAGACCAAGACCTGGTCGGTTTTTGAGTGTACAGTGTGTTATGAAGGTCCAGATTCCCTCTTTAATATATTGGGCCGTCTGTACCAATCAAGGATCATTACAAGTTTACAAGATAGCCAATCCTTGAGTGTTGTGGTTTTGACGTAGGTTTCTCAAAGAGTATATATAGCGAGAAAAGCCGGTGCTCAATGTTATTCTTCCAGCATTTCTCAAATTTAATTGTTCTGTGTGAGGCCCATTTCTCTCCCTTCTGTAACTGGACTAATTGTATCAGACTGGCATTAATTCGGTTAAGTATTATTGTTACTATAAAAAAAAAATTTATATAAACTTTTTTTTATATAAATTTTTTTATATAAAAAATTTTTCATATAAATTTTTTTTATATAATTTTTTTTTTTTATATAGTTTTTTTATATAAAATTTGTTTTATATAAAAAAAAATTTATATAAAAATTTTTTTATGTAAAAATATTTTTATATAAAAATTTTTTATATAAATTTTTTTTTATATAAATGTTTTTATATATACAATTTTTTTATATAAAAATTTTTTATATAAAAATTTTTTATATAAACATTTTTTATATAAAATTTTTTTATATAAAATTTTTTATATAAAAAATTTTTATATAAAAATTTTTTATATAAAATTTTTTTTATATAAAATTTTTTATATAAATATTTTTTTTATATAAAAAAAAAATTTATATAAAATTTTTTGTATATAAAAATTTTTTTATATAAATTTTTTTTTAAATAAAAATTTCTTTATATAAATTTTTTTTTATATAATTTTTTTTTTATATAAAATTTTTATATAAAATTTTTATATATAATTTTTTTTATATAAAATTTTTTTATATAAAAATTTTTTTATATAAATTTTTTTTTATATAAATTTTTTTTTATATAAATTTTTTTTTATATAAATTTTTATTTATATAAAAAAAAATTTTATATAAATTTTTTTTATATAAAATTTGTTTTATATAAATTTTTTTTATATAAATTTTTTTTTATATAAATTTTTTTTATATAAAAATTTTTTTTTATAAAATTTTTTTTATATAAAAAATTTTTTATATAAAAATTTTTTTTATATAAAAAATTTTTTATATAAAAATTTTTTATATAAAATTTTTATATAAAATTTTTTTTATATAAAAATTTTTTATATAAAAAAAATTTATATAAAAAAAATTTTATATAAAAAAATTTATATAAAAAAAATTATATAAAAAAAAGTTTATATAAATTTTTTTTTTTTATTATAAAATATAAAATTATTTTTATATAAAATTATTATATATAAAATTTTTTTTACATAAAATTGTTTTACATAAAAAAAATTTTATATAAAATTTTTTTTATATAAATTTTTTTTTATATAAATTTTTTTGTATATAAATTTTTTTTTATATAAAAAATTTTTGTATATAAATTTTTTTTATATAAAATTTTTTTTATATAAAAATTTTTTTATAGAAATTTTTTTTTATATAAATTTTTTTTATATAAATTTTTTTTTATATAAATTTTTTTTATATAAAATTTTTTTTATATAATTTTTTTTATATAAAATTTTTTTTATAAAAAATTTTTATATAAAATTTTTTTTTATATAAAATTATTTTTATATAAAAAATTTTTTATATAAAATTTTTTTTATATAAAAAATTTTTATATAAAATTTTTTTATATAAAAAAATTTTTATATAAAAAAATTTATATAAAAAAAAATTATATAAAAAAAAGTTTATATAAATTTTTTTTTTAATTATAATATAAAATTTTTTTTATATAAATTTTTTTTTATATAATTTTTTTTATATAAAATTTTTTTTATATAAAATTTTTTTTATATAAAATTTTTTTATATAAAATTTTTTTTATATAAAATTTTTTTTATATAAAAATTTTTTTATATAAAAATTTTGTTATATAAAATTTGTTTTATATAAAAAATTTGTTTTATATAAAAAAAATTTTATATAAAATTTTTTTTATATAAAAATGTTTTTATATAAAAAATTTTTTATATAAAAATTTTTTTATATAAATTTTTTATATAAAATTTATTTTTATATAAAAAAAATTTTATATAAAAATTTTTTTATATAAAATTTATTTTTATATAAAAAAAATTTTATATAAAAATTTTTTTATATAAAAATTTTTTTATATAAAATTTTTTGTATATAAAAATTTTTGTATATAAAAATTTTTGTATATAAAAATATTTTTATATAAAAAATTTTTTTATATAAAATTTTTTTATATAAATTTTTTTTTATATAAAATTTTTTTATATAAAATTTTTTTTATATAAAATTTTTTTATATAAAATTTTTTTTATATAAAATTTTTTTATATAAAATTTTTTTATATAAAATTTTTTTATATAAAATTTTTTTTATATAAAAATTTTTTTATATAAAATTTTTTTTATATAAAATTTTTTTTATATAAAATTTTTTTTATATAAAATTTTTTTTATATAAAATTTTTTTTATAAGGTTTGAATAACTGTGCGTCTCCCTACAACACACATTTGTTGGAATCATCAAAGCTTGGCTAGTTGCTATTCATCGTGCCAAGGGATCAAGACACAATTTCTGACCGCGAGTGTACTAACAAAACATATCATACAAACAGAACACACATCCTTGCAACATCAGGAGTCAATGGAGGCTTTGTTTGGCAATTCTTCATACTCTATGTTTAGTATTCAACAACAACAACAACAACAACAACATAAGCCAAGTGTACAGTTAACCAAAGAAGATTATGATTATGGTCGGGTTTTCAAAGTGGTCTGTCTGGTCATTAGTATATTCTTGATCCATGCAAACTATTCCAAGCAAATGATTCCTCCATGCAAACTATTCCAAGCAAATGATTCCTCCATGTAAACTATTCCAAGCAAATGATTCCTCCATGCAAACTATTCCAAGCAAATGATTCCTCCATGCAAACTATTCCAAGCAAATGATTCCTCCATGCAAACTATTCCAAGCAAATGATTCCTCCATGCAAACTATTCCAAGCAAATGATTCCTCCATGCAAACTATTCCAAGCAAATGATTCCTCCATGCAAACTATTCCAAGCAAATGATTCCTCCATGCAAACTATTCCAAGCAAATGATTCCTCCATGCAAACTATTCCAAGCAAATGATTCCTCCATGTAAACTATTCCCAGCAAATGATTCCTCCATGTAAACTTTTCCCAGCAAATGATTCCTCCATGTAAACTTTTCCCAGCAAATGATTCCTCCATGTAAACTTTTCCCAGCAAATGATTCCTCCATGTAAACTATTCCCAGCAAATGATTCCTCCATGTAAACTATTCCCAGCAAATGATTCCTCCATGTAAACTATTCCCAGCAAATGATTCCTCCATGTAAACTTTTCCCAGCAAATGATTCCTCCATGTAAACTATTCCCAGCAACAGACCACCAAGTGCTACTTCTCCCCATATTCTTCCATACACTTTTGTACGTTTTTTTTTATTTTTTTTTATAAATTCCTGCGGCACATATTCGTGTATCTTACACACACACACACACACACACACACACACACACACACACACACACACACACACACACACACACACACACACACACACACACACACACACCTACACACACACACACACACCTACACACACCTACACACACACACACACACCTACACACACACACACACAACTGAACTGGGATATTGTGCTGAACGGACGTGCTTGAGACAGCTCCGGTGTTGAGTGCACTCTTTTGTCTGAGCCTCTACACACTGAACATATCTTGCATATAAGAGGGAAGTTTAGACACCTGGCAACATCAGTGGCTTATTGCTGGAGCGAAATGTGTATCTAGAGTGACTTTATTGAAGGTAACTCTTGAGAACATTATCGTATTGATTTGACTGTCGGTAGTAAACAAACAGCTGTGGTAACTCGAATACCTACCCACCAACTCGAGACCTTGAATCCAGAGATCATACAGACAGTATAATGGCACAGGAGCAAGGGTCAGGATTGGAGAATCTAGTGAAGACAAAGGTAGAAGAAGAACTTGCGAATATTACTAGTATTATTGAAGCGAAGGAAACCAGGAGTGTGAGCAAGACGGTCAAGGATGTGGCAGCCGTGATATTGCCTGGCCTGGCTAACATTATAGCAGTAGCTGTGGCCACGGCAGTATCCAGTGTCATCAAAGAATTTAATGATAGGCTGGAGAGTAAGGCAGCCGAAATGCAGCGGATATCCCTCCTTAACACATTTGAAAATGACAAGCTGGAGCAGTACAGTCGACGGGAAAACCTGCGTATTTCTGGGCTGGAGGAAGAGGATGATGAAACCGAGGAAGTGCTCGAAGCCAAAATCATTGAACTTGCTCAGGATATTGGAGTGAAGATCAAGTCGAATGACATATCGTTGGCTCACCGTATGGGGCGGAACAGAGAAGAAGGTAGGCCCGTGATTGTGAGACTTTGCCATAGGAAAAAAAAGAATGAAATAGTGATCAACAAGAAAAAGCTTAAAGAAAAACATAGAAAGGTGTATGTAAACGAGGATTTAACCTCGTTGAGGGCTAGAATGATAAGTGTAGTAAAGGAGCATGAAGCAGTGAAAAATGTGACCACAAGAGATGGGAGCATTTTAGCCTGGCTCAATAGTGGAGGCAGACCTGTGGTTGTAAATAATCCTTTTGATTTACATAAGGTGGGAATTGCCTCTCCCGACTGGAGGAAGCTTAATTTGGATCACTTAATCAAGTGCTAGGATAGTGCTGGTGCACAGCATAGACCTGGGCACAATGTTGCCCATGCTCCACTTCAAAGAAGACCTATACCGTGTGGTCCACACGAATTATATCTTGATGTGTTGTCTCTCAACGTTTGTGGCATTAGGTCTAAGTTTTTATCAGCTGAATTTGTAAGATATATCCAAAGTTATAGTATACTTTGCGTTTGTGAAACGAAATGTGATGATACTGATATGGTTAATGTGAAGGAGGAAATGGAAAATATTGGTTATGACATTGTATTTAAAAACAGACGTAAATTAAGCAGGTATAAATCTGGAGGTTTGCTTATTGCAGTCAGGAAGAATATGAACCTTAAGTGGAGGCAAATTAGTACGAAATATGAGTCCTTACTCACAATTAAAATTGATAAAGATAGTTTAGGCTCAGATACAGATTTGTTGGTAAGTTGTGTTTATATTCCACCTTCTCACTCAAGGTATGGCAAAGTGGAGCATTTTGACGAACTGGATAATTTTTTACTTTCTTTTACTAAGGATGACTACATGCATATACTTTGTGGGGACTTTAATGCCCATACTCTAACTATGCCCGATGTTGCTGTTGGTGACAGGGATAATGAGCATGTGTCTGTTGAGGTAGTACCTTATACAAATTTAATTGGTATAAGTGAGAAGAGGGCAAACCAGGATGTAACCCCGGATAGGAATTCTTATGGAAGAAAACTGGTGGACATATGTAGAAATCATCAAGTGTATATTTTTAACGGAAGAATGGGGAAGGACGACGGTGTTGGTAAACCTACAACCACACATGATACAACCATAGATTATTTTTTGGGTTCACCAACAATAATGCAGCGTATAGTGGATTTTATGGTACTGATGTCCATTGTGGATTACATACTAAAATAAGGTTTATAGGGTCAAGTATGATCACCCAAGTACACACAAATGTCAGTGAAGCAGCCCAGGATAAGGTTAGGCCAGGAAAATGGAATCTGGAGAAGAAGATTGATTATGTGAGGAATATTGATGTAGGTAAGGTAAATGGGCTAATTGCAAGGATGAATAACCTTTCAGTGGAGTGTATTAACCAGGAGCTAACACGAATCTTGATTCAGCCTGCTTATTTAACTTTCGCACAATTTAAGAAAAGAACATATGTTAAAAAGACCAACAATGCTTCTTTAAAAGGTTATGATAGACAAAGCTGGAAATCTAGGAGAGATTACCACAGAGCCAGACATAAATATCACTTGCACAGGAACAGGGAAAATTTTAACAGCATGATTATGGAAAGTAAAAGATACAAAGGAAATTTAAAAAGAGTTAGGAATAAAGAGAGAGATAAATTGATTGAGGAACTCGGAAAATTTAGACACACTGACCCTAAAGTATATTGGAAAATACTAAAGGGTCAGAAAAAAACGTGCAAGATCCCTATTGTGCTTAATGATTTTTATACCCATTTTACACAGCTAGCCAGTGATGATAATAGTAATGATGTTGAGGCAGATGCTGTACGAGTGGAAAATAACGATCAAACTGACCCCTCCCCTATACTGAACGATCCTATAACCAAGGAAGAGGTAGAAAGAAATAGTAAGAAATTAAAAAACAACAAATCCCCGGCAACTGATTTGATATTAAATGAATATATAAAAAGTACCCAATATATTCTCTGTCCCTTGTATGTTAAGTTCTTTAACAAAATTCTTGATACTGGTGTCTGGCCATCTGAGTGGTTGGTTGGTACTATAAAAATAAGGGGGACATAAAAGATACCAATAACTATCGCGGTATTACTTTACTTAGTTGTATGGGGAAACTGTTCACCTCAATACTCAATGAGAGACTTGGTCAATATGCTGATGTTATGAACACAATTAGTGAGGCACAAGCAGGATTTAGGCAAGGCTACTCCACATTGGATCATATTTTTGTGTTGAAATGTGTAATAGATTTGTTTCTTTGGAAAAAAAGGAAACTTTTCTGTTTGTTTGTGGACTACAAGAAGGCTTTTGATATGGTATGGCGGGAAGGGCTGTGGTTCAAGTTGGTGAAAGAAAAGGTTAATGGTAAAATACTTAACGTAATAAGAAATATGTATAATAACATAAAAAGTTGTGTAATGTTAAACCAACAAATTTCAGACACCTTTAAGTGTGATGTGGGAGTAAGGCAAGGTGAAAACCTATCGCCTATGCTTTTTGCCTATTATGTTAAGGGGAGGGTATAGTTTTGACATTTTTGGAGATAATGATTTCTCCAAACTATTCCACGTAACAGGACACCATTATTTTTCTTCATCTGGTTCTGTTTCCTGGCAGACTTTGGAGGAATCAAGGCACTCCAATGTACGAAAAGTATACTCTCCCCTTAACGATATAGAGAGCAATTTAATTGAACAAGGATGCAACTATGTAAATTTTGGTGATGAATTCCTAAACTCATATCTAAAACTATTTGTTTTAATGTACGCAGATGATACTATTATTTTATGTGATAATGAAGAAAGAATGAATAAGGTATTGACTTCTCTGTATGATTATTGTAATGACTGGAAATTAAGGCTTAACTGTAATAAATCTAAAATAGTTGTGTTTAGCAGGGGGAGAACTCGCATAGATAATATTAATTTTCACTTTGGTTCCGAGAACATAGAGGTAGTTTATGATTATAAGTATCTTGGTGTATTGTTTAATTATAATGGTAGGTTTGGCAAAGGAGAGATGGAACTAACAGAACAGGCCACAAGAGCCATGTACTCAGTAGTAGGTAAGTGTAGAAAGTTTGATTTGCCAGTCGATTTACAAATTGATTTATTTAGTAAAATGGTATTACCAATACTGACGTATGCATGTGAAATTTGGGGTCATTATATTGTGAGAGAGAGTGAGTTACTGTATATGAAATATTTAAAACAGATACTGTGTGTTCATAAAAATACGTGTAATGACATACATGGTTTACGGTGAACTTGGAGTGTTTCCTCTTGACATTCACATAAAAAGCAGAATGGTTGGGTATTGGGCAAGAATAATCTTAGGTAAGGATACCAAATTGTGTCATGTAATGTATCAATGCTTATTGCAACTGGACAGGTCAGGGATTTACACCTCCCCATGGATACTATGTATTAAAAATATCCTTAATGAGTGTGGTATGTCAGGATTATGGTTGTCTCAACAGTTACCTAACACAATATGGATTAAAAAAGCTGTAGAATTAAGGTTGAAAGACCAATGGATTGCTAAGTGGAGGGCCAACATAACAACAAAATCGATATGCTGCAACTATAGGATATTTAAGTTTGATTATGGTATTGAACAGTACCTTGTTAAGCTGCAAAAGAGAAATCTAATTATCGTAACTAAACTTAGAACTTGCAATAATAGATTACCTGTGAATGTTGGCAGACAGGTTGGTGTAAATAGGGACGATGGTGTATGTAGTAAGTGTGATACTGGTAACATTGTTTGTACTAATGAAGAAATAATGATGAAGAAATAATGAGGTTACGTCAAAAATATATACCAAATTATTATATAAGAAGGCCTACGAATTTTAATTACATGATGTTAATGCAAAATACAAATATAAATGTTCTGAAGAATTTTTCCATGTTTGTTAGATCAGTTCTGAGAATGTTGAGATGAGTCATGTCATATGCATAATTGTTATGGATTATATTGGTAGAGAAAAAATATTATTTTATATGTGGATGTTGCTGGATGTGTAGATAATAATGTATGTGTTGATAATATCGTATATTGTATGTGTGGATAATACTATCTGTGTGTAAAATATTGTATGGTGGATGTGTATACGGTGTTGTATATGAAGATAATATTGTGAGAGCAGACTGCATTGTATTCAATTGTACGTGTGGATAATATTGTGTGAGTAGATAATATTGTATGTGTGGAAAATATTGTATATGTATGTGAATGTGTACTTGATGATGTATGTGTAGATGGTATAGTGTGTGCAGATTGCATTACATATAGAGACAGTAGTATATATGTATATGTTACTGTATAATATGTTCATAAATTGCAAGTGGATACAGTAATACTGTACTGTAATTTTATAGTTAGGCCCAAATATGAATGTATACTGGGGCTGTGCTCCATACTTTCCTGTCAAAGTCTCAGCGATTAAATAAATTCAATTCAATTCAATTCAATTCAAACACCTACACCTACACTCGCCCATAATACTCACCACCACCACTGTTATATTATTACTACACCTTCATACTCCTACCTTTCCTATAGTTACCATTGTATTACACCATAGACAACACTCTAGCCTTACAAACAATATCTTCCCCCCCCATCACTTAATTAAGGAGGAAATTCGGTGTTGGTAAATTTGGAGCAACTGAATCCTCCAAACTATTCCAAGCAACAACAGAACACAATTAATTTTGTTGTTCTGGTCCTGTTTCCTGGCATACTTTGGAGGAATCAAGGCACTCCAATGTAACAAAAGTGAATTACCACCTTAATGCTGTCATTCCCTCACACCCACTACTTGGTCATTACATAACACCACCTCACAATCACCTTATGTCCCACCTTTCTCACTTAATGTACAGCCACCAGCAGAAATTCAAGTCCAACTCATGTATTTAATAATGTTAATATAACCAGATAGTTGCATTCTGAACCAGTTTTTATTCCAACAACATATGTAATTTACCATATGAGAACTATATTATATATCTCTGTATTAAAATTGTATTACAACATTACTATAGTTAATACATACGTAGGTGGAAATGAAGAGAACTAACTTATACTGCCAACTGTACACTCTTGGTTCCGACCAGGAGTACAGTCGGCAGCATAAGTTCCCTTCATTTCCACCTGTGTATGTATTAACTATAGTAATGTTGTTGTAATACAATTTTAATACAGAGATGACAGATATAGTTCTCATATGGTAAATTACGTATGTTGTTGGAATAAAAACTGGTACAGAATGCAACTACTTGGTCTAATTAGCAATATTAAGTACACGAGATGGACGTGAATAATATATGCTACCGACTGTACCTGAAGGCCTCCCAGAAGAAAAAACTCACATGGAACCCTGCAGCAGAGTCAGCCTTCAGTGAGGTGAAAAATAGGCTGTCTGACTACACCTTCTCTGTGTAACCCTACCTACTTACACACCTACATCCATATATAGGCTGTCTGACTACACCTTCTCTGTGTAACCCTACCTACTTACACACCTACATCCATATATAGGCTGACTGACTACACCTTCTCTGTGTAACCCTACCTACTTACACACCTACATCCATATATAGGCTGTCTGACTACACCTTCTCTGTGTAACCCTACCTACTTACACACCTACATCCATATATAGGCTGTCTGACTACACCTTCTCTGTGTAACCCTACCTACTTACACACCTACATCCATATATAGGCTGTCTGACTACACCTTCTCTGTGTAACCCTACCTACTTACACACCTACATCCATATATAGGCTGTCTGACTACACCTTCTCTGTGTAACCCTACCTACTTACACACCTACATCCATATATAGGCTGTCTGACTACACCTTCTCTGTGTAACCCTACCTACTTACACACCTACATCCATATATAGGCTGTCTGACTACACCTTCTCTGTGTAACCCTACCTACTTACACACCTACATCCATATATAGGCTGTCTGACTACACCTTCTCTGTGTAACCCTACCTACTTACACACCTACATCCATATATAGGCTGTCTGACTACACCTTCTCTGTGTAACCCTACCTACTTACACACCTACATCCATATATAGGCTGTCTGACTACACCTTCTCTGTGTAACCCTACCTACTTACACACCTACATCCATATATAGGCTGTCTGACTACACCTTCTCTGTGTAACCCTACCTACTTACACACCTACATCCATATATAGGCTGTCTGACTACACCTTCTCTGTGTAACCCTACCTACTTACACACCTACATCCATATATAGGCTGTCTGACTACACCTTCTCTGTGTAACCCTACCTACTTACACACCTACATCCATATATAGGCTGTCTGACTACACCTTCTCTGTGTAACCCTACCTACTTACACACCTACATCCATATATACTGATGATGTATCCAATGACACCAACAGCAGGACCGTCTTCAATCCACTTTGTTGTACCAGGCTTCAAATTGACCCCCCCATCCTCGTCTCCCTCCATCTGAAAAACACATTTAATTAAGGGGATGCAGAAATAGGGGGGGTTTAGGGGGGTGCGGGAGTAGAGGGACAGGCTTGGGAGGGGGGTTAAGGGGGTACGGGAGTAGGGGGACAGGCTTAGGAGGGGGGTTAAGGGGGTACGGGAGTAGGGGGACAGGCTTGGGAGGGGGGTTAAGGGGGTACGGGAGTAGGGGGACAGGCTTGGGGGTACGGGAGTAGGGGGACAGGCTTGGGTGTGTGGGAATAGGTTACAGGCTTAGGGGGGTGCGGGAATAGGTGGAGAGGTTTGGGGGTGGGTTAGGGGGATGCGGGAATAGGGGGACAGGCTTTCTACCCCACCCCAAGCCTGTCCCCTTATTCCCGCACCCCCCAAGGCTATCCCCTACTCCCGCACCCCCTTAATTCATTCTACCTATGTATGTTATCATTTTGATATTCCTTATACATGTTGAGGGATGTATAATTTAAATCAATCAATCAATATATATATATATATACAGTATATATATATACAGTATATATATATATATATATATATATATATATATATATATATATATATATATATATATATATATATATATATATATATATATATATATATATATATATATATATATATATATATACATATATATATATATACTTACATAAATCAGCTTCACACACCTTATACCAACTCTCTGTACAATTCATTCAGTAAATATGGAAAGAATTATATACCGTTATTGTGTACGGTTTTTCTACCTTCATTACCCACTTATTTAGACCATTCTAAGACTATTTTATTCTATGGCATTTCCTCCACAAATTTCCAAGATATTCAAATGGGGCATTTTGAAATTTGCCTGACCTTACCTAACCTAACCTAGACCACATCAGACTACCGGGACCTAACCTGGGCAGACTACCGGGATATAACCGTGGTAAAGTACAGGAAATGACCGGGGCAAAATACTGGGACCTAGCAGGATCTGGCAACACTGCTACAAAACAGTAATTCTTTCAATAAATACCGATAATTCCTCCAAACTATTCCAAGCAACACAACACTATTATTTTTGTTCTTCTGGTCCTGTTTCCTGGCATACTTTGGAGGAATCAAGGCACTCCAATGTAACAAAAAAGAATTACCACCTTAATGGACCCTGTGTGTGATGTAGTAAGAAAATTGGAGATTAGTGAGGGTAAATATTAAATGAATTACCGTTATTGCGTACATTTGTTCTACCTTCATTACCCACTTATTTAGACCATTCTAAGACTATTTTCTTCTATGGCATTTCCTCCGCAAATGCCCCATTTCCAAGATAGGGCATATTCAAATGGGGCATTTTGAAATTAGCCTGACCTTACCTGACCTAACCTAACCTAACCTAGACTGCATCAGACTACCGGGACCTAACCTGGGCAAACTACTGGGACCTAACCTGGGCAAACTACCGGGAAATAATCGTGATAAAGTACAATAAATGACGGGGGTAAAATACTGAGACCCAGCCGGATCTGGCAACACTGCTGCAAAACGGTAATTCTTTCAATAAATACCTTAGTGAGTCCTTCAAACATTGCCACCAAACACACACACACACCTATATGCAAGGAGTTTGTTTTGTGGCATAGTTTGGAGGAATCAGAAGCCTCCAAACACACACACACACACATTCTCCCTCTCTCTCCAACACACACACCTATATGGAAGGAGTTTGTTTTGAGGAATAGTTTGGAGGAATCAGAAGCCTCCAAACACACACACACACCTATATGGAAGGAGTTTGTTTTGAGGAATCAGAAGCCTCCAAACACACACACACACACACCTATATGGAAGGAGTTGCTGACACACTCCATTGGCGGCTGTTTGGCGGCTGTGTGTAAGTACTGGCGGCTGTTTGGCGGCTGTGTGTAGGTACTGGCGGCTGTTTGGCGGCTGTGTGTAGATGAATCAAGCCGCCACTTACATACATTCTGTAACAATACATTATTAAGAGGCTATTTGAATGACACCACTGCCTGTGTATTTTGGCCGCCACACAGCCATTGGCGGTGATGGCTGGGACGGTGAGCCAGCCAGCCAGCCGCCGCCATTAACACACAAATTAATCTATGTAATCAGAAACTATTATGGCGGTATTCAAGAACATCCGTGGTGTATACGATGGTGTGGTACTGTACGACGGCTCTGTTGTTTGTCCATAGACCCATCGTATCGGTACCATGCATAGTATACACCACCAACGTTCTTGAATAGCATATGAACAGACGACTTACCTCTGAGTCTCTATAGTAAATACTAAATACAATACCTTAGATTATCAAAACGTTTACCATAGATTTCCTTAAATTATCAAAAGTTTACATTAGATTTCCCCAGATTTAATGGGCTTATTTTCCTTAGATGGTCAGAATATTACCTTAAATAGCCCAAAATTACAATACTCTTGGGTAATTACCTTAAGAATGAGAACACTGATAATGGTCTAGGTTACACTGCCTACCTGCCCCCCCAAGGCTCCAAAGTATCGTACACTATTGTCTAAATTATCGTAGTTCAAGATTATTGTAAGCTGTATTAATCAATTATGGTATTATTATTGTACTACTACTATTACCAATATTACTACTACAACTACTACAACCAATATTACCACTACTACTACCACCAATATTACTACTACCAATATTACTACTACTATTACCATAACCACTACTACTACTACTACTACCAATATTACTACTACTACCACCAGCACCAATATTACCACTACTACCACCACCAATATTACTACTATTACTATTACCAATATTACTACTACTACTACTACCACCACCAATAGTACCAATACTACCACCACCGATATTACTACTACTACCAATACAACACTGAATTATCGTACGCATGGCAACTCTTCAACGTTTTCCGATTGAAATCAAATGACGACATTTATTTTATTATTATTTATCGAATTTATCATCTATATTATTATTCCCTCGCTTCCCACAGTGTGATATACCGGTAGATATATTTATAAACTATATCTCATAGCCACATGGACTTACCTAAGCTTCCAATATTTAAATAATTACGATAATACGCAAGGTTCCCAGACACCGACGCCATATTTAAAACGAGCGGGCAAATGCTGTTTTTATATATTATTTTTCTCTTCTATTTTTTATCTATCACTCCCTAAGGTGGGTCACGTGGCTAAATTAATCTATTATCTACACATAAAAATTAGAATGAACTTACCTAAGGCTGTAATTAATGATTACTGAGTCGATAATTGACAACCACTCACCTGCGTCAAACCGCGTTAAAATGGCGCCACACATGCGTAACCTTACGTAACGAATCTTCTAAGTTGCCAGATCCTGTTGGCAATGAACCCTATGATCTAACATCAGTTTTTCCCTTTTAATATAAAAACTACGATGTTAATTCGTCGGGTTTGTCTTAAATTAACGACTATTTACTAAAATACAATTTCTCAGATACTAAGAGCTGCTGTTGATTGGTTATTTATTTAGATATTTACCATTCTAATTAGCCACATCACGTACTAATACATTTTGATTTTGAGTTGGTAATAATAAGTTAGGTTAGTTAGGTTTCGTCCGAATCATCTCCTACTGACCTTTGTATATACATTTATTTAAATTATTCACTAACTACTATTTGTACGCAAATCATTTTAATTTGATAACGTAGGTATATTTTTACGCAAAGCTGTTATAGTAAAAAAATAACAAATTCGTAATGTTTTAGTGTCAATATTTAAACCCACGTCAATCTAGTTAGAGGAATCGGACCGTGTGGTTTATTCTTTTTTTCTAACATTTCTAACGCCTTCCCATTCTCTAATCAAAAACCTTCCCATTTTCTATGACCTTTAAGGACCGACTATTTTAAAATTTAATATATTTTTAATGATGGACTATTTTAAAACCTAATATATTTAAATCCTTCGTTTTCTGTTCAGTCAACCGCCGACTCGAGCCTCGTTATAATGTTTTACACCTTTTAAAATTAAGTTGGAGGACGGAGGAAGCCTTAAATTGACCACAGGATGAAGGAAAAAGGAATTGGAGGACGAAGCAAGCCTTAAATTGACCACAGGACGAAGGAAAAGGGAGACAGGGGCAATTTATAACGGGGTACTTGAGTCAGACACACACTCTCTCTCTCTCTCTCTCTCTCACGGACACTCATTCTCTCTCTCTCTCTCTCTCTCTATTCGTTGGCTCCGGCATACAGTAATGCCATTTTGACCAATTTTCGGCTAGATCTAGCGGATTTGAAAATTATCT
Source organism: Petrolisthes cinctipes (assembly GCA_033782935.1). NCBI lineage: Eukaryota > Metazoa > Arthropoda > Malacostraca > Decapoda > Porcellanidae > Petrolisthes > Petrolisthes cinctipes. Next base: position 118,758 of record JAWQEG010004523.1, on the reverse strand, counting down.
AGCGGGAAAAATATTGAAATTTTCAAGAGGATTTTACAAGAAGATTTTACAAGCGGATTTTAGAAGCGGATTTAACAAGAAGATTTTACAAGAAGATTTTACAAGCGGATTTAGCAAGAAGATTTTACAAGAGGATTTGAAAGGCCAATCTAGCGGAAAATTTTAAAAGCCTTTCCTATAATTAATTTAGCGGATTTTCTTGACTAGTCTAGCGGATTACAAAAATTTGAGTTTGCATCACTGTAGTTAACAGTTAAGGGGGTGCGGGAATAGGGGACAGGCTTGGGGGGGACTATGGGGGTGCGGGAGTAGGGGACAGGCTTGGGGGGGTTTAGGGGGTGCGGGAGTAGGAATACAGGCTTGGGGGGGTTAGGGGGGTGCGGGAGTAGGGGACAGGCTTGGAGGGGTTTAGGGGGGTGGGGGAATAGGCTTGGGGTGGGTAGAAAGCCTGTCCCCTATTCACGCACCCCCCTAACCCCCCCCCAGCCTGTCCCTCTACTCCTGCACCCCCCTAAACCCCCCCCAGCCTGTCCCTCTACTCCCGCACCCCCCTAACCCCCCCAGCCTGTCCCTCTACTCCCGCACCCCCCTAACCCCCCCCAGCCTGTTCCTCTACTCCCGCACCCCCCTAACCCCCCCCAGCCTGGCCCTCTACTCCAGCACCCCCCCCTACCGTACACAGACACACACACATATTCCCGACAGGTCCAAGTGATGTCTCCAAAAATCGCTCTATTTCACTTACTCCTTACGTCTAAACTACAATGCCTAGAAAATTAAATTTAGTTTCATTCTAAGCAGCAACTCTTCCTCTTTCGAATGAGATCAACCCCAACTCTCTATGACTCCTGGGTACAAAGATATCATGTGAAGAAAACACATGTAACTTTTGGCCAGAGAGCGAGGTGTGTCAGTCCTGGGTTGTGGCGGTTGATGGCGGACAGTTATTATTATTATTACTATTATTATTAAATGTCCCCCTACTCCCGCACCCCCCTAAACCCCCCCTCCCTCCCTCAAGCCTGCCCCCTACTCCCGCACACATTAAAATCCCCAAAACCCAAGGCAGAGGTGCATCAAATGGAAAGCGAGAACATATTTGCAACACTGTCAGCCATCACGCCAAACATTTACAACACTGACTGAGTACGGCTATCCCATTGCCACTCTGCTGGCTATAGCACAGTCCCAAAAAAATCCGCCTAAAGTGGCTATATATTCTCGGTATTGACATTTTGGTGAAGTGTGTAGCCTGGTATAGCCTATGTATGTACTGTATATGTATTTATGTATGTGCAGCCTGGTGTATGTAATGTATATGTATGTACAACCTGTACAGACTACTGGCTACGTTGTCAACACTGCTTACTGCTGGGTAGTGGTGGTGGTGGTGGTGGTGGGAAGGACAATAACGCTTGGCTTATATCCATAAATCCAACCATGGGATAATCTTTGAAATAGTTTCATTCTCTTTCCCAACTAATTTTACCTGATATTTGGGTATTCAGAGCCATTCGTTGTGGTTTGTAAGCACGCAAACGAAAGAATGTTAGCCGTGTTAATGACTTCTGGGTGAATTATTTAATGAATTTGGTGAGTAAACTATTCCGTGATCATTATTATCTAACTGTTGTATAGATTTTGCGAATACGGATACCCAACAAATTCATTAAATAATTCACCCAGGAGTCATTAACACGGCTAATACTCTTTCGTTTGCGTGCTTACAAACCAATACCAACCACTGTGGAATGGACCCTATGTGTGTAAAGCAGTATATATATATATATATATATATATATATATATATATATATATATATATATATAATAATAATACTTACTTACCTTTGGCCAGCAACATCTTGACACGAGGCATACAAACCCACACCATCCACTACACTATGTGGTAAAACACCCACACACACACACACACATGCCAAAACCCACACCCACACATGGTAAAACACACACACTCACACATGCCAAAACACACACCCACACACACATGCCAAAACACACACACACACCCACACCCACGCCATAACACACACACCCACATGCCAAAACACACACCCACACACACATGCCAAAACACACACACACACACACACACATGCCAAAACACACACACCCACACCCACATGCCAAAACACACACACACCCACATGCCAAAACACACCCACACACACACATGCCAAAACACACACCCACACATGCCAAGGAACATCCAACCCAAAACCCCCAGTACACAATACAACAAACCAGTTTACTTAGTACAAAGGCATATAATAATGATGATTCCTTTCTATAGTGGTAAATAAATAATATACACAGTCCAATGAAATTCACCCATTTATTTATTATAAACATTAAGGTGATAATTCTTTTTTGTTACATTGGAGTGCCTTGATTCCTCCAGAGTATGCCAGGAAACAGGACCAGAATAGCAAATATAATGGTGTTCTGTTGTTGCTTGGAATAGTTTGGAGGATTCAGTTGCTCCAGATTTACCAACACAAAACTTACCCCTTAAGATGATATTCTCTTGGTGGGAAATTGGAGGACCACCCTCTCACTACACACTACTCACTACACTACCCACCCACTACACTACCCATTCACTACCCACTCCTCCAAACTATGTCAGGAAAAAAACAAATCACATCAATATTACTATAGTCAAACCAGAATATACTGAGCCCTAGGGTGGGGTCCGGATTAAGAGCGGCATTGCCAAATCATCACCAAAACAAACCCATATCGTTAAAATTTTAATGCATAAGCCAATCTGTAGTAGGTGTAAGTATTCAATATATAATACAATGTTAAAAAGAAGTATTTATAATGATGAATTAGGTTCATTATAAGTATATTTACAACAACTCTATACAACATGTGACATACTATTGTGTACATGTTGCCACATCTCCTGTGACAAAGGGTTAATGGTGGGTCAAGGACGTGTGTACTCATACATATCAGCCACCTGGTCATTCTCACACCAACCACTATGGACCACACACCTCCCAGGCACGTCATTGTTCTCCACAGCTAAGCCAAGGAAATTATTTATAATGTAAATAGATATTTCCTCCATGAGAAGGCCAATAGAGGACCCCTATTAGATCCCTCTCAGTCAGGTGCTGGTACAGCGAAGGCAACCCCATTAAATTTATCACAGAGAATGTTGGATACCATGTGGGTATGTTTTGGTGATGATTTGGCAACGCCGCTCTTAATCCTCGACCCTACCCAAAGGCTCAGTATATTCTGGTTTGACTATAGTGTTGTGGTAAATAATATACAGAGTCCAATTATAATTATATAGACTAAGATGAGATTCTCTTGGTGGTAAATTGAAGGACTACCCACTCACTACACTACCCACTACCCACTCACTACTCACCCACTACCCACTCACTACACTCACCACTCATCCACTACCCACTCACCACCCATCTACTACACACCCACTACCCATTCACCACCCATCCACTACCCACTCACTACACACCCACTACACTCACCACTCATCCACTACCCACTCACCACCCATCTACTACACACCCACTACCCACTCACCACACACTCTTCCAAACTATGTCAGGATGGTATTGCCTGGGTGACCGAAGCTGTTCCCAGGTTCTCGTGCCCCAAAATAGGGCGGGGGGATGTTGTGATGGTTTGGCCCCCATAGCTTCCTTCCTTGGGAGACATATAAGAAGAGGCTGGATGGAACCATTGTAGATACCTGTCCAGGATGTAACACAACACTTCATTCTATTAAACACATTATTGAAGACTGTAATACACACAAACACACTCACCAACAACACAACATACACTCTGTGAATGTCTGTCTGTCCAGGATGTAACACAACACCTCATTCTATTAAACACATTATAGAAGATTGCAATGTATACAAACACACTCACCAACAACACAACAACATACACTCTGTGAGGGCACTGTGGGAAAGCCTGGTTCAGGCCATGGCCTTCCTCGGGAGCCAGGGTTGGCAAAAAACTCACTTTTTTTTTTAAAGCCCAACCCACCTGGGTTTTTTTTTTTTTTTTTTTTTTTTTTTTTTTTCAAAAAAGCCGGGGCAAAAGCGGGTTTTTTCAAAATTTACCGTGGTGGATACTTATGGATCAGAGAACAACAAAGAAAGGTACAATTCCAAGGAGGTTGTGTCAATATTTCAAGGACTTGTTAAGTTGTCCTCCTAGTTCACCATCCATTGAGAGAATGTTTTCAACTTTTGGTCCTGTACTATACAGTATGGTCAAAACTGAGAAACAGGTTTGGGGTGCAGAAGGCCACAAACCTTGTACAAATTTACAAACATTTGTACCTGACAATGAATGACACAGATGAATAAATGTAAATAACATTCCCTGAGATAGCTATTAGCTAAACTTAACAAACCAATAAATTCAATACTTCACAATTTCCCAATAAATATCTTAAAATTGCTTTCATATTATTTTAGTGTTATTGAGGAAAAGAATTATGTTTATAATTGATAAGGAACAAAACTGTTGCAAAATAAAAAAATAAATTTCAAATTATAATTAGAGGAGGAAAGCTATAAAATATATTTTTAAAATGGTGAAGAATCCGACAAATTTATTTTCTTCTTTAAAGTAAGGAAAAACATTGTTATTTGTTAAAAAATCTCATTATGTCATGTTTGCAAGATATTTTTTCATTAAATAAGAAATGGGCATCCTCATTTGAAATTTAATAATAGATTAAAGGTACTTGGCAATGATTAATAGTTAATCTCAAGTATCTATGATTTAATGTTGATATTGTGTGCTATAATATAAAAAATCAATTATTTAAAATAGAAAATATATATATTTAATATATCATTTAAAAAAAAACAGGAAAGTGGGCAAAAATATGTTTTTTTTGTTTTTTGTTTTTTTTTAACCCAGGTGGGTATAACCTGGTTACCCGCTTTTTTGCCAACCCCGTCAGGAGCTGGGGGCTGCTGGGCCAGACACCTTCATGGCCTTCCTCAGGAGCTGGGGGCTGCTGGGCCAGACACCTTGAGGAACAACAACAAAAATCATAATAATAACAATAATAATAATAACAATAACAATAATAATAATAACAATAATAATAATAATAACATTAATAATAATAATAATAACAACAATAATAATAACAATAATAATAATAATATTAATAATAATAATAAAAACAATAATAATAAAAACAATAATAATAACAACAATAATAATAATAATAATAACAACAACAATAATAACAATAACAATAATAATAACTTCAACAACAACCTGTAAACAAAATATTCCTTTAATATCAACAATAACATTATTTCATTAACTCTAAGTCAGTAATTGTATCATGTGGTTCATAAATGGGTTTTAGGTTACACACACACACACAGGTATTTACGTACACACACACACACAGGTATTTACGTACACACACACAGGTATTTACATACACACACACACACACAGGTATTTACATACACACACACACACAGGTATTTACATACACACACACACACACAGGTATTTACGTACACACACACAGGTATTTACATACACACACACACACACAGGTATTTACATACACACACACACACACAGGTATTTACGTACACACACACACACAGGTATTTACATACATACACACACACACACAGGTATTTACGTACACACACACAGGTATTTACATACACACACACACACACAGGTATTTACATACACACACACACACACAGGTATTTACATACACACACACACACAGGTATTTACATACACACACACACACAGGTATTTACATACACACACACACACAGGTATTTACATACACACACACACACACAGGTATTTACGTACACACACACAGGTACACTGTATTTACATACACACACACACACAGGTATTTACATACACACACACACACAGGTATTTACATACACACACACACACACACACACAGGTATTTACATACACACACACACACACACAGGTATGTACATACACACACACACACACAGGTATTTACATACACACACACACACAGGTATTTACATACACACACACACACACACACACACACACAGGTATTTACATACACACACACACACACACAGGTATGTACATACACACACACACACACAGGTATTTACATACACACACACACACAGGTATTTACGTACACTCACACACACACACACAGGTATTTACATACACACACACACACACAGGTATTTACATACACACATACACACAGGTATTTACATACACACACAGGTATTTACGTACACACACACACACAGGTATTTACATACACACAGGTATTTATGTACACACACACACACAGGTATTTACGTACACACACACACACAGGTATTTATGTACACACACACACACACGCATTTACGTACACACACACACACAGGTATTTACATACACATACACACAGGTATTTACGTACACACATACACACACAGGTATTTACGTACACACACACACACACAGGTATTTACATACACACAGGTATTTACGTACACACACACAGGTATTTACGTACACACATACACACACAGGTATTTACGTACACACACACACACATAGGTATTTACATACACACAGGTATTTACATACACACACAGGTATTTACGTACACACATACACACACAGGTATTTACGTACACACACACACACAGGTATTTACGTACACACACACACACACTTGAATATGGACCATGTGTTTATTTACCTGTCTTTTTTTCCCCCCTACTTTTGTCGTCAGTATTGCCAGATGGCTTTGTCGTGGTCAGTGTTGCCAGATGATACAGTTATCAGCGTTGCTAATAGTATGTTTATTATAGCCAAGTCGAGGTGAGCTGTAACGGTAGTAGCCCAAAATATAGCCAGCCCAATTCCGCCCAATTTATATTATATTAAGGGGGTGCGGGGGCTTTTAGGGGGGTGCGGGTGGGTTTTGGGGGGTGCGGGAATAGAGGGACAGGCTTGGAGGGGGTTAGGGGGGTGCGGGAGTAGGGTAACAGGCTTGTGGGGGGGGTTTAAGGGGTGCTCTCAATACCGCCCAATTATATCATACTGTCAATAAATAGAATAAAAATTAGTGATATATAAGTTATGTAAATTTAAGATAAAATAAAGTAAAAAAAGAACATAATTAAAGGAAGAGTCATGGAACTACAGCAAACAAAGGATAAAAATAATTAAGATATGTGCCGTTGAAAAGATTACACACCCACAGAGGTTGGTATTGGTTTGTAAGCATGCAAACGAAAGAATGTTAGCCGTGTTAATGACTTCTGGGGGAATTATTTAATGAATTTGGTTTGTAAGCATGCAAACGAAAGAATGTTAGTCGTGTTAGTGGCTTCTGGGTGAATTATTTAATGAATTAATTTGGTTTGTAAGCAAGCAAACGAAAGAATATTAGCCGTGTAAATGACTTCTGGGTGAATTATTTAATGAATTTGGTGAGTAAACTATACCCAAAGAAAACTTCTGCTGATCTCTGAGGATAAAAGATATATTTGTATTTGTTTCTTTTATTACTTTGATGACAGTTGAGTAAGTTTATTATACATATAAAATAATTAACAGCAATTTCTGACTTATGCTGTTATGGAAATCGGTCTTTAATTCGTGATATTATTACTTTAATTCGTGATATTATTACTAAGAGATGTAAATCATATATAAATAAGTCATCATTTGTAGAAATTTTTAACCCCACGAACCCTAAACTATTCCAAAATAGCCCCAATTTTAAGTAAACAAATCAAGGAGAATGATAATGTGCGTCGCTGTGTTATGAGATAGGGAGGAGTGTCGCCAGCCAGCCTGCTCGGCGGCCATCTTGGAACTCCCGTACGTACTTGTATAGTGTGTTTCTCTCCACAGTTATTGACATTTCCCTGATTTGTAAAGCATTGTATCTTGTTATCTAATTATCCAGGTTTTGTTAAATCAATTACCAAGGATGAGATAATGTCTTCAATTATTTCAATTATTATAATTAGGGGAAGGGCAAGCCATCATGGCCACCAACCCACTTCAAGTGACTATTATTTCTACCCACCCCAAGCCTGTCCCCCTACTCCCGCACCCCCCAAACCTGTCCCCCCTACTCCCGCACCCTCCAAGCCTGTCCCCTACTTCCGCATCCCCCTAGTTCCCCCCTTCCAAATCAGGGAAATGTTAATAACTGTGTATAGAAACATACTATACAAGTACATACGGGAGTTCCAAGATGGCCGCCAAATAAGTAGCCAAATTGGGCTCTAAAATCGTAGAGTTTGCAACACTGTTATATACAAATTCGTATCGGCTCTATTTAATTAATAATGTAATTTACTGTCATATTTCACAGAAAAAACAATACATAATAATCAATATATTTTTAACTTTCATAATTTATTATAATATTACAAAAATAACTTAGAAAATTTGTATTCATTTTTTAGTGCACAGAGCCGAAATTAACAAAAAGAACCGAATCATCCAAAGAATTCCCTAGATCCTGGGGTTTTCTTTAAGTAACTTTAACTTAATTACCAGGTATTTAATTAAAATACCTTGAATCTCTTAGAAATTTCCTTAAAAAAAAATTGAGCGTTTTGTAAATACAGGGAAATATCCTGTATTTTCATTCAAAAACACAATAATTAACATTTTTTCTATATCTAACTATAATATAGATATAAATATCAGTTACAATAGAATTATTTGATTAATATGAAGGATTTATTACTACTCGTGTGTGTGTGTGTGTGTGTGTGGATAAGTATGTATGTGTGTGTGTGCGTGGAGAAGTGTGTGTGTGTGTGTGTGTGTGTGCAGAGAAGTGTGTGTGTGTATGTGGATAAGTATGTATGTGTGTGTGTGTGTGTGTGTGTGTGTGTGTGTGTGTGTGTGTCCCTTTCTGTTCTTCTGTGTTGTTCTCTGTTCTTTCTTTATTTTTCTGTTCTTCTTCTGTGTTCTTCTATCAGTTACTCCAGATTTAGCCTACCACACACACACACACTCACACACACACACAAACACACACACTCTCTCCCTCCCTTACACACACACACACACACATTCCCCCTCTCTCTCCATCTACATCACACACGCACACACTCTCTCTCTCCCTCACACACACACACACATTCCCCCTCTCTCTCCATCTACATCTCACACACACACACACACACACACAAAACTCACACACTCTCTCCATCACACACACACACAAACACACACACTCTCTCCATCACACACACACACACACACAAACTCACACACTCTCTCCATCACACAAACACACACACACACGCACATTCCCCCTCTCTCTCCATCTACATCTGACACACACACACACACAAACTAACACACTCTCTCCATCATACACACACACACACACATTCTCCCTCTCTCTCCTTCCCTCTCCCTCCCACACACACACACACACACACACACACACACAAACTCACACACTCTCTCCATCTACATCTCACACACACACACACACACACACACACACACACACAAACTCACACACTCTCTCCATCACACACACACACACACACACACACACACACACTCTCTCCATCACACACACACACACACACAAACTCACACACTCTCTCCATCTACATCTCACACACACACACACACACACACAAACACACTCTCTCCATCACAAACACACACACACATTAACATTACTTTATTATCATCACTACAAATATCACTGTCATCATCACTACTCAATAATATTTACATCACCATCATCACTATATATATATATATGTTTATTTCATCACCATCATCACTATATATATATATGTTTACTTCATCACCATCATCACTATATATATATATATATGTTTACTTCATCACCATCATCACTATATATATATACAGTATGTTTACTTCATCACCATCATCACTATATATATGTTTATTTCATCACCATCATCACTATATATATATATGTTTACTTCATCACCATCATCACTATATATATATATGTTTACTTCATCACCATCATCACTATATATATGTTTACTTCATCACCATCATCACTATATATATGTTTACTTCATCACCATCATCACTATATATATGTTTACTTCATCACCATCATCACTATATATATATATATATGTTTACTTCATCACCATCATCACTATATATATATACAGTATGTTTACTTCATCACCATCATCACTATATATATGTTTATTTCATCACCATCATCACTATATATATGTTTACTTCATCACCATCATCACTATATATATGTTTACTTCATCACCATCATCACTATATATATGTTTACTTCATCACCATCATCACTATATATATGTTTACTTCATTACCATCATCACTATATATATGTTTACTTCATCACCATCATCACTATATATATGTTTACTTCATCACCATCATCACTATATATATGTTTACTTCATCACCATCATCACTATATATATGTTTACTTCATCACCATCATCACTATATATATGTTTACTTCATCACCATCATCACTATATATATGTTTACTTCATCACCATCATCACTATATATATGTTTACTTCATCACCATCATCACTATATATATGTTTACTTCATCACCATCATCACTATATATATATCCTGTATTTTCATTCAAAAACACAATAATTAACATTTTTTCTATATCTAACTATAATATAGATACAAATATCAGTTACAATAGAATTATTTGATTAATATGAAGGATTTGTTACTACTCGTGTGTGTGTGTGTGTGGAGAAGTGTGTGTGTGTGAGTGTATGTGAAGTGTGTGCATGTATATATATATATATATGAAGTGTGTGTGTATGTGTGTGTATGTGAAGTGTGTGTATGTGTATGTGAAGTGTGTGTGTGTATGTGTACGTGTGTGTGTGAAGTGTGTGTATGTGTGTGTATGTGTACGTGTGTGTATGTGTGTGTGTGTATGTGAAGTGCCCCTTCCCTGCTCCTCCTCGCCTCGCCCCTTGACTCCACCGGTTCACTTTCACGCACCTGATGTAGGACTTTTCATCGTTACTGTACATAACCTTCAATCACAGGCTAAGGTTGACTAATGGTAAAGGGGGAAGTATAGTGTTGGTAAATCTGGAGCAATTGTTTCCTCCAATATATTCCAGGCAATGGTTCACCATTATTATTGTTCACCTGGTCCTGTTTCCTGACATATTTTGGTGGATTTAAGACATTGCAATATACGTACCACGAATGTATGTGTCTTTAAAGTCAATGTATCCTCCTGCCTCGAGGAAGGTGACTTTGATGAGACAGATGACACAACTGCAGGGGTCACCTTGGAGATTTCTTAAGGGGGAAGTGTTGGTAAATCTGGAGCGATTGATTTCTCCAAACTATTCCAAACACTAGGCCACCATTGTTTTTGTTAATCTGGTCCTGTTTCCTGGCATACTTTGGAGGAATTAAGGAGCTCCAATATACTATCGTGGAGGTAAGTCCTGAACCCACCACCTGATAGTCTCATAAATTGAGATGGCAACATTGTTACCCTTCCCCTTGTCTCTAAATCATTCCCTCCCTCCCTTCCTCCCTCTTTCAAGTTTTGTCTCCTTCCTCCCTCCACAATCACGAGGCCATAAGTCACAGTTTATTGTCAATGTGTTTTTACCTAAAAATCTTCTTAATTAATATGAAGTGTCATCATTCACTCACATCAAAGGATTGTCACTTGGTAATTGAAAAATAATGTTGTATATAAACACAAAGTGCATGACAAGAAGCTACACACTATCTGCCCTTTATGTACCGGTAGTAGTAGTAGTAGTAGTAGTAGTAGTAGTAGTAGTAGTAGTAGTAGATGTTTGTTGTTGTGACCGGATGTGAGTGACCTTTTGACAAGACTGAGAACTCATTTATCAGCCTTTGTTAGTATAATCAGGGAAGAGCTTCCTGTAGGACTCATGCAGCAAGGAGCTCCTAGGAGAGAGAGAAACAAATTACTGTTCTGTAGTAGTTAACTAGCCTGGTGTGTGTGTGTGTGTTTGTGTGTGTAGCCTAGTGTGGAAGAGTAGACAGAATATATAAAGAGAAAGCAAAAGAATTGGAAATGGATCACACTGCTCCTACTTCTTCCCTCCTCCTCCTCCTCCTCCTCTCGTTGCCTTTATTATTAGTGCTGCTGGGGGTCGGTGGGGGAGGTGCTGAGAACGTGCCTGGTAAGATGGAATTTTTGCCTCTTTGTTAATTAAAGGGATACCGGAATTTTTTTTTTCTCTCTCTCTGTTGAATAACTAAGGGGATTCTACAATGTTGGTAAATCTGGAGCAATTTTTTCCTCCAAATCATTCCAAGCAATAAGTATAGTATTATTTTGTTCATCTGGTCCTGTTTCCTAGAATAGTTTGGAGGAATCAAGGCACTCCAATGTACCCAAAGTGAAATACTCCCATAAGGTTAAACACTTTGACGATGTTTTATTTGACATTTATGTATTAATTCGCCGTACATTAGTATAAATATAATAGGTTATTCATCTCAGGTACCACCAGATATATATCAATAATGTCTGTCACTTTTACTGCCTTACTATACTAATGTGACCTTCCTTCATGTTTTTCCTGTACGTGTGATGATGATGTATGGATGGTCAGGGTGTGATGTGATGGTACTGAAGGAGAAAAGTACACTCACTCTACCACCACGCTACACTCTCACAAACACCCCGGTCCTCATCACTCTGCCTCCACTAGATGACCCTTCTTCCCACCAACCTTCTGAGCAGTCCTCCACCACCTCCTCCTCTACCTTCTCCACATTCTCCAACCTCGACTTCATCTTTAGCACCGAGTTGGAAAGTCTGGAGGTCAAACTGTTGAACTTGTCAACTGTGAGATGCCAAAAAATAGATTCCCAGGAGCCTAGTCTACAGGAAATCAGAGGGTTGAACATGGGAGGAGAGGGAGGATGGTGGAAGAGTGTGGAGGTGAGGATGGAGGAAAATCGAGTGGTGGTTGGTGGAGTGAAGATGTGTGAACGACTCAAAGGGGCAAATCCTACCCTTAGTGGGATCACCGCCAGCAGACAGACAATGGTAGCGATCAATTGCGGACATGGTGAGTCTTTCTATAGTGTGTATAATATATAGCTGGTATCACACATTGGGCAGTAGGCAAAAACATTCGTAGTGTTGACGAAGGACTCTCTAACCTCCAGTTTTCTGACATCACCGAGTCCTTTAACGGAACTCTAACCAAACATCAAAACTAAAGACATACCAACCAGAGCTTGTTCTTTATATCTTTTCCATACATTTGTCTTTTCTTTTCTCATTGTCTCAGTGCACACATACATGTACTATACTGTAGGTCTACTGTATATGTAGGTTTAAGGTTATATTTTACTTTCCCAATATGCTAAGTTTACTGGAAGGTTACTGACAGCTGATTTTTATGATCAGTTGAGATTGATAATTATATTTGTTGGTCATAACTGTCGTGATTTTTTTATTCCCCAGACTGCTTGGAGTTGAACGACAATGCCATCAAAGCTTTATATTCCCTACCCAATCACACTGCCGTTCACCTGAGACCAAATAGTATTGAGAACAGCAGGATCTTGTTCAGAGAGTCAGTATTGTGTCGCAGTCACAGAAACTATGAATGTGAGGAGTTGCTGGATTATTTGGGACGGAACAAATTGGAGCTGGAGTTACGAGCCTCTCGGTCTGAACTGGAAAGGCAATGGCAGCGTCTACTAGTTATATTGGTATGTATAAACTGCACTCATTTACCTATAAAACATGGGTGACAACATTTGCATTCACTGTCTTCCCATTCAAAAAAGCCTTTTGGGGCTTGTAACATGGGGAGATGTAACACGGAAACAGGGTATTTGCGACGGAAATGGCATATTCGAACGATTTCTTAGAATGGTCCAAAATCGTAGCCAAATATGGTGGAAAAAAACTTACTAGAGTGCGGCAATATAGTAAAAATGTTCACCTGAACCCATGCCTCCCTTCCTGCCAACTCTCACAGATGCTCTGTTGTCATAGTACTATTCTGTAGTAATCAATTACATCCTCCAATAATTTCTATCCTACCTCAGACATCTGCAACACCTGCCATCTTACCTATTCCAATCTACTCTATTATAATATACTATGTGTTCTTATAAGTTCATGAAAGTCATGTATGTTAATGTTGTTTTTGTGAGCTCTTCATTTTTGTTCTTAAATGTAAATCTTTATCCACATCTTTGCTCATTCCAAAAGTCTGTTTTGTAATCTTCCTACTTTTGTCAATGACTTCTTGCCCTTATACAGTTTCTGGAATATTCAGCATTCTTATCCTCTTTCTTAGATGTCCCTCTTTTACCCTTGTAGCCTATACAGGGGCACAATATAATACATCTTGACATTTTATACAATGATGTACCGCACCTGTGGTTCAGAGGTTCCCTGCAATGAATCTCTGAACTCTTCTTAAATAAAAATTACATGCTATACTATACTGTCATCAGAATAGTTATAAAAACTATTTCACATGCCACAAGTGAAGTGACGAGGTGTCTATTTATTTTGAGAGCTTGTACCATACAAGCAAATCAATTCTATGCATTTGTACGCTATGGCTGTTTTTTTTTTTTTTTCAGGAAACAGAATCTAATCAAACGAGAGACTACCCCAGGGCTAAACATCAATACGAAGATAGTAAAACGATAGTTGTGCTGGCAGGGAGTAAAGTAAAAGCATTCACAATAGGAAGCACAGACCCATACCGAAGATCAAATCCATTCCTAAATCATTTCTACGCTACAGAGGTCCAGCTCAATAAGACCCTTAGTGTGATGGAATCAGTGGGCATAACCTGGGCCATTGGTTGTCCAGAGTCACACTTTGATCAGATTCATCACACTACAACAGAGGCTACTAGTATGGGTAAGTTTAGTATTGCTTATTATTTAGATGTCAGAAGTCACATTTTACTGCTAATATTGAGCTATGCAAAAACAATTGTAGTTATAAGTGGTATGGTGTTTCTTCACACTTTTCACAAGAACTTTTATGACATTTCAGGCGACGACTGGTATGATGTTTGGAAGACTCTAGCCTTACTATCCATCGTGTCATTCCTGGTGCTGCTCATCGCTCTGTGCTTATTCATGGCTGTGTACCAAAGAAGAAAACTAGAGAAGAGAACAGTCAAGAGCAACATCAAAGGGCAACATCAGTCAAACTCAGAGGATCAGAGACAGACCCACCAACCAAGATACTACACTCAGCAATCACATGTGCAGGCCTCAGTAACAACAACAAACACGCCAGACAATGTTGACGGTGAAGGACAATATTATACTATCTGTGATTTAGCTTTGATTAACAATAGAAGATGAACAATGGAGGAACAACACGTAGACAAATCAGTTGACGCAGCCATAACTCTTTCATTCATTATATGGCAGAACATCAGCAACTTCACCATCTCATATGGCAGTATTTAGAGGGGATATATTATAGTACACTTATGGTACTTTAGAGTTTAGAGTGTCTTGATTCCTCCAGAGTATGTATTGTACGTACTTTTCAATACCAAAAGTGTATTACTCCCTTAATTTTAGAACTAAAGTTGCTTATAAATGAAAACAATAATGTAACTGAAATATGTAATTATGTGAATGATGTGTATTTACCGTATGCATAATTTTTAGCCACCTAGTAGACTATATATGATAGTTTATGAGTGGACAAAACATTAATGTGAATGGTACTAAAATTAAAAGGTATATATACTAAGCACAAACTTTACCTGTAGGGAGTAATGCCTCCTATGTTGTAGACAGTATTTTATGGGTTTTGGTGCCCCTTCGGTTCCCTAGCCACTTGCTCATTTTTTTCACATTTAGTAGTGGTTGTCTAAACTTGTTTGTAGTTATAGAAAGGTGAGTCAAATAGTTTTGTAAGTCAGTCAGTGAAATTAGTCGGCGCTTGAAATTTCGTCAGGTGCGACATGCTGCCTCTGTGTGTGTGTGTGTGTGTGTGTGTGTGGTGACGGTATAATATGGCTTATTTATTTAACACAGAAGCTTACAACCTTGGAGTGTAACCATATGAGCACCGTGAATTTGTATCATCTTCAGTTAATTGCAAGGACGATAAATGGCAAAGACCACTTAAATTTCCAAGGTGGCCGTGCGAGTGGAAAAACTTCAAAATTAGCCAAAAAAAAACAAAGTTAGTTACGTTTATGGTATTATTGCAGCATATACTGTGAGATAGAGCCCGGGAAGTTTGAGAAAGATGTCTGCATGTGATGGCACTGTACATTTCATGGTTGTTCCACGGCCCAGGAAATTTCTAGACTGTGGATTGGTCTTTCCACTACAGTATATAGTTTTTCGTATACACTGTAAAACATAGGGCTGTTGTATATATTCAAGAACATCCGTGGTGTATACGATGGTGTTGTACCGGTACGATGACTTTGTTGTTTGTCCGGTACCACATCATCGTATGCACCACGAATGTTCTTGAATACAGCCCTTTATCCCAATCAAGTCTTTCAGTATCAATAGTCAGTAAGCCACGCCCACGTCCTGTTCCTGTACTTAATTAAGGGGAGATTCTCTTGTTGGTGAATTGGAAGGCTACTGATTCCTCCAAACTATGCAGATCCCCTATTAATGCTCCATACAGGGCTTCTGTTGTCTAGTATAGTTAGGAGGAATCGGTAGTCTTCCAATTTTACAAGAGAACCTCCCCTTAATTAATTAATGATCAGCCAGCACAGCAGGAGTAGCCATATGACCTCTCTGTTGAGGCGTCTAATATCAATCAATCAATCACAGTAGGAGTAAGGTATGATTTAAAGTTTGGTGGCTTTTGTTGAAGAGAAAACCACCCGCAATCCAGATCTGCAACCCTCTACTTCTAATTATTGATTCTCAGCAGCTGGACAGCAATTTTACAGGGACGAGTTGTTGGACTGACCCTACTATAACTGACCATATAAAGGGGATATGCACTTTGTTGATGAATTGGAGGGTTACTGATTCCTCCAAACTATGTCACAAAACAGATAACCCATTAAAGTAATATTGAGGTGGTCTGTTTCATGGCATAGTTTGGAGGAATCAGTAGCCCTCCAATTTACTGACAAGAGCCTCTCCCCTTTAATGGTAGGCTGACTGCTTGGCATGGCGATGGGTGTAGAATTTACTGGATCTGTAACTCAGGTTATGTAGTTACACTACCAAGTGTAGGGGAATAACTTGTATACATCCTCCAGTTATAGTAGTTTGTCACCTCATGTAAGCCATTTCCTTGTAGGAGTACAGTCATGTTGTTCTATCATGATGACCAACATAAACCAGTTTACACTCTTTTTGTAACTATAAAAATACTGTATTGTTACTCTGTAATGTTATACCAGGCCCAATGGAAAAAAACTCTTATTATTCTTACCTACCCCTGGTGTCACTCTCTAACACCACTTAATCCCCATTGTCACTGACTCTTAGGCCCGGGACACACGGGTGCTTTGTGGTCACCATGTAAGGACTACACACAGTAGTGGGAAAGTGGCTTCCCATAAGTTTCCATTGTTTTGAGGTGAACCCGTACACACAAGCGAGGAGACGTGAATACTTGCCACAAGTGGCGGCAATTTGTGTTTTGGATCGTGGCATATGGACCACATGTGGTCACTCGGTGGCCTGCAAATTTTCCAGCCTTTATGGCCTCCACCGGGCCTGTCGTTTCCGTGCTGCCAGCCGTACACACGGGTGACTGCAATGTCCTTCAGTTAAACCACAAATCACTGTTATCAGTCGTCTTTGCGTGGCGACCACAAAGCACCCATGTGTCCTGGGCCTTAGGGTGTTAACTTTCTCTCCAAGCAAGTTAGTACCTGTACATTATAATTATAAGTCATGCACTGTGTGAAGGTCTTTCAACTCCTCCCAATAACCCTATGCTTTGAATGGCCACCAGTACTTTTTACAACCACCACTCACCTTCCTGGAACTGCTGCTGCTGCTGCTTCAGTCTGTCTCTCCTGTCTTACCAACTACATGTGTGGGCAAGATTTATCCGATTCATGAAAATTTCTAGACCAAACTCAACTGTCCATTCACCACTTATAATGTGTTCCTGGAGTCCTCTTGTGGTGAATACACTGGACTGCTTCACAGCTCTCTGCTAATATTAACTAGTAATACACTTTAAGCAGATGGGACAGGAACCCCATTTTCATTTTTTATTACAAAAATATTTAGTTTCATGATATAATGGAGATACCTTCTATTGAGCATATCTATGCTTATATCATTCACCACTCAATTTCCCAATATTTTCCATCAGGTGTTTCCAGTTTTAATCTTTTCTCCCAGATAAGTACTGTACTGTACTGTACTCAGATCATGATGTTGCAATCCTATATTGTACACATCCTTTTTTTCACATTAGAATGTAGTATTGCAGACAAAAATTTCTTTCCACATAAGGGTGACTTTTGTAAACATTTGACTGTTTTTCTCTCCTAGTGAGCTGTATATTTTTCATATATATAAATTGAGAAGCTCCTAACTTCCAGTTAGCTGACATGAAACTAAAGCAATAACATCATTAGAGTAAGTGAAAACAATGGTGAGATAATGATATGAGTCACACCTAAGTGGAAAGAATTTTTGTCTGCAATAGTACATATATGGACTTTATATGAACATCTTTCTGGTCCCCGTTACAGAAAAAGTGAATTGCTTTGGGCAGAGCGCACACTTTATTGAGATAAATAGATGGGATTACAAAGCCTATCTGACCACCCAGACATGAAAGCAGAGTCTGGGTTGTTTGTTTACACGTATTTACAGTTTCACAGTGGCAGTGGTCAGCGACCTAATTGAATACATGGAAATATAGAGCATAAGTTGAGAATAAGAAGAAAAATAATAAAGATAACGACTAGTTGGGGAAAAATCAAGAGTATTAATTATAATATAACTTTAAAGTACAGTAACAAAATCTTAAGAGACACAAAATGTAAGAAAAAAAATTATGAAAGATTGAACACTAATAATACCCATTTGTATACATAAAACATAAACCTCCTTCAGTCTTAAGTACAGTATGTACAGTGAGCCAGAATGTGACCCTTGGCTAACAATGAACCAATTTACCATGGCCAATAATAATAATAATAATATTACACTAGTACAAGAACTGAGGTGTGAGCTCCTGCCTCAGCTCAGTGATTCTATTTTGTAACGAATCCTGCCTTGCAAAAATTTGTATCAAAAAGAATATCTTGCCATTATTAGCTTAGCAATGTTTTGTAGTCTCTAACCAACTCATTTTATCTTGAGTGCTGAAGAGTATAATCATATAAATCCCACCATAAACCTAATGATACAATACCAGTATCCATAGTTTTATGGGTACTGAAGTCTGCCAAGTCACAAAGGTTTTAATTGTGGTGACACTTTCAAGGGTTGCTAAGAGTGCTAATACTGTAACCAAAGATTTTTATGGGCTTAAACTTGCAATCTGCCTTTTATCATGCAAAACTGATAAAATTACATTATTTTTTATGTCATTCTCAATGGAGCCTCTGCAGTATGTAATAAAATGTATGTATACTATGATACATCTTCTCTGGAGAATTATTATGAACAAAACTTAATGATATATTGTAATAACAACATATTTCCCCAGGAGTAGAGGTATAACTACCATTCAGCTAAATGAAATCAATGATTATTAATTTATATTCCAATATATGCTATATAGCCTTCCTTTCTGGGAAATGAAGGGGAAAGGACAAGCATAAGGGCACAAGGACAACAACACTTGAAGCCATCCAAACAATATAATTTATACAACTGAAGAGCAACTTTCTAATAATGTCCAAGAGTCACAGACTATACTACTGTATATGGATGAAATTATAGCAAGAAATACAGAATTATCACCCATAATTTTCTATAGTTGATATCTGTAGCAACTGGACATGTTCAATTACACAAAGTACTTTACTCCATTCTAATGATATATGGATATGCTGGTGGATGACTGTGGATGATCAAACTTCTCTATAAGGCCTGTTGTGCACTAAAAGCCTACTTATACATACATAGCAACGTCATATTCTGAGGTGTATCAGTGTCGTGTTTGTTTTTCATTTGTGCTTATGGGTGTTGGAAATTGTCATCAGCCAGCATGCACATGTAAAAAGTTGCACAAGAGGCCAGCCCACCACATGACTAATTTATTCCCAGCATTTTGTCATTCCACCACTCATTCATTTATGAGATTACAATATACTGTAGTTCATTAATTGGTTTCTACCAATTCCTTCAAAGTGTGCCACAAAACAGATCATCTAAACAGAGATCATCTGTTTCTTGGAGAAATCGGCAGCATCCAATTACAAACTTCATTATATCCACTTAGGAGGATAAATTGAAGAGATGGCCAGTCAGTCACAGAAGCAATTCACCAACAGGCCATGGGGTCACATCCTACACTCAAGACTTAAAACAAAAATGTGTCTAATCAACAGATATGATACTTCCTTCCCTCAATAGCATGTCTTGAAATTGTTGTTCAGTCACAGTCAACACAAAGCATACCTCACTTAAAAGCTAGCAAAGAAGAGTCTGGGTTATTCTTAAACAATGGAATATATACTTATGTTAAAGATGTCAAGATGATTTTGGCAAAATTGGATGCTATCAATTCCTTGATTGTATGCCACAAAATACACCACCTAAGCTGAGGTAGTCTAATCCTTGACACTAATTGAGGGAATCAAATACCTTCAAAATGCCAGCATCATCTGAACTTCCTTAATGACCTGATATGCTTAACTCTGGACTTTCTCATTAGTACAATCACAAACGGCTTGTCATGGCAACACTTGTGTGTTGACCAATACAATCTACTGACATCTTTTGTTGGGTGTGTTAAAATTCTCCTTGGTATTGAGCTATGAGGGTAAGAAGGTCAATCTTTTTATGACAAGACACCTGGAATATGTGCCACTACAGCGCAGAGACCAAGAAACAATTATCAGCTACAAGAAGCTCTGTGGCCGAGGGGGATTCTCTGGGGTGATTCATACAGTGGCATAATAATTACAGTGCTGGGAGGAGTTGCTGATGCCTTTTTAATAGTCTGTCTTAAGGAAAGAAAGGTAGTCAAAGTAGTCTCTATCAAGTAGTTCTGTATCATAGGAATATTATTCCTCATTCTATGGTTACATATATAGAATAATATACAAAAGAGAAGGTTAAACTACCACTTCATACAATTTTATAGTGGTGGTAGTCATATTTTGTAAATGTTCACATTTAATACATACTGAGAATGATGGATCAGAGAGAAATACACTGTTGTTGTGTCATTGCCTACATTGCTGCAACAGTAAATTATATCTGATGTGGGTGATCTCAAGTACTGTAGATCTATAACTTGTGATATTTTGTATGCATATTCTGTTTCTTCTATTGCAAGAAATTGGCGCTCATCCATAATGTTAAACGTTTCACTTGCTTGGGAACAACCCATCATGGAATTTCCCAGCTATGGAAAAAACACAATGAATGTAAGTTTATTACTGTGGGGGCACTGATCCATATCTTACTAAATCATTAAGAACAATAAACAACAGTTAAAATAGCAGTTCCCATCCACAGTCAATGCAATAAGTCAAATTAAATTTTGATGCTAAAATATTGCTCATTCAAAATTAATGATTGTGATGGAAGGAAAAAGAACTTATTATACTGCTGCAACATGGGACAGAAAAAAAGATGAAGGGAAGAGGATCAGTTAGCCTAAATGTCAAAGAAGCAAGTAGCAACAGCAGATCTACTTGAATTTCCCTCGGCCAAGAGCAATAATAATGGTAAGCCTTAGGTCCCTTCAGGTCAACACCAACACAAGAGATTACTTTCAGTCTTGCCATCAATGAGTCACAGCAGATGGACTCTATTTCCACAAACACAAAAATGATAAACAGAGTAAAAGGAGATGGAGTTTTGAAACTTTCCACTTTTACACTGTCAAGTGGTAATTTTGTCCACTCTAGAACTCAATGCATATTTTTAATATAGACGTATGTATGAAGAGAATTTTATATGACTGCATCCTCCTTTTTTAATTACAGTATGCATTCAGCAAAATTTTGCACTAGACTACCTCCATTTTTTATCAGGTCACATTATGCTAAATCTAGACTGAATGGGAGGAATGACTTTCCCTGGCCAAGATGTGAAGTGACCTTGAGGGGACCCAGGAAGGATGAGGTGCGGTGGTGGTGGTTGCGGCGGTGGTAGTGGTGAGGTCCCTCAAGTGGGTATAGGATCCCTTTACTGTATAGTTTAATTTTTTTGTAATGCAACTTCCTACTAGGGATCTGCAGCTTTTGTGTGTGTTTTGCTTTGAAACTTTGGCCATTAAAACAGTCCTTTCCGCTTTTTGGTTTTCTCTTTCCCATCCACTTGCCTGTAGAAGAAACAAAAGAAGATCAGCAACCAGAGGGAAAAATATACAGTATTGCAAATTATACCCCAACAGCCACAACAACCACAACTACTGTATAGCATTACCAGAGTCTGCAAATATAGAAATAATTTAAAGATTTATACAATTACTCCACGAAAGATATTTAGAGATACAATGCTGTGATAAGCGATACATTTTAAGCCTGAGAAGCAAGTGAGCAAAATTTACATCTAAAGGCCATTGCATAATTGTATGTAAGACTGTCTAAATTAAATGAACTAACAGATTTTTGCATAAGTATTAGTATGTCTGTAATTAAAAAAAATAGTTTGGAATTTTTTTTTCACAAATGAAACCTTCAAGTCGAAGTGATGTAATCAACCAATGTGGTAACCACTCCCATGTCACCTACATCATGAGACATTGTTATATTCCCCTGACATGACCTGTGATGTCTCAATATAAAAGTGATATGACAGCAATTAACCATGACTAGTACATCAGCTTGCAATTGTCCAACCTAACCTGTCAACTAACTGGTGACAAAATGAAAATATTAACTACAGTACTGTACTAACCTACCCACGATTAAGTCATGGGACCTGTAATGTCAGCAAATTGGAGACTCTTGATTCCTCAAAATTATACCACAAAACAGACTATCAATATTGATGTTGTTTGTGGCACAGACTAAAGGAATTAGTGGCCTTCAATTAACCAAAGATATCACAGATCCCTTACAGAACACTGTGTTCCATAGTTATCTTTCTGAAATGTCTAGTCCTTAGACCTTATGTAGCTAGAGGAAAATGGTGGATTGGTTAGAAATGTGTGCAGTAGAAATAAATATATAGTAAATAAAGTTTTGCATGCAGAAATATAATAGGCATGATGCAAGTTTCTCAAGGGTGCTGATATGCTGTTTTATTGACCAAAATTCTGAAGACAAATTTAGTCTATTCTATCTTGTTCTCGGTGACGATACTTCAAACGTATATCATCCTCAAATTACAGATCACTTGGAAAGCAAATAAACTATAATTGATTATCAAAATAAATATCAGATTGAAATGGTTAACAGAAGCAATACTCTGAGGAATTTGTCGATTATGGATTATATTCCTGAGTTCTTCATAATTGCTTAACTGTATTAAAACTGCATGGTATTCAGATGTCTCAGTTATTTTGAAACTGTTCACATGTTAAAATCATGACTGATAGGCCTTCAAGTTATACTCCAACATTACAAATGATCCACAGAGCTACAAGGACTGTGCTAAAGTACCGTCAGCTAAGAAGTGCTTTGATGAAAGGTGAGTAATGTATAAAATATAGAGGATATAAGTATTGTGTTGTGGCAGTACAATACACTACAGGCTACAATACAACCAACTCTGACAATGTGATGATGACGGTGATTTTAGTGAAGGATTGAAAGAAAAAAAGGAGTTGACAATACTCTCAAGAGTAAAATCACCATGATTAAAGTGAACATAACAAGGAAAAGATAAATAATGAACACACAGAACATCCAAGGCAAAATCAGCACCCTAAAACTGAAAGCATGAAAGGATACGTGATGAATTAATATTTGTGCAGATATCACATGCAGCTACAGAAAGAAAACATGCAAACAAAGTAAAGTGTTACTTAATAAACCAGTTCCACAATAACTAGAGCATTAAACAACACTTGGACAAGCAACTAACAAGCACGACCAGGCCTTTAATCAGTGATGCCAGAAATGTAAGTTCTTGAGAGGGGGAGGGAAGGTGTGGGCAAGCTTGTTCCCACCCCTCTGATGTCCACCCTCACAGCTGCTTTTGCTGCAACAGGCACAAAAATAAAAACAATTGTATGTTTGCAGGCATGACATACCAAGTTGAATGAACACCATATATTTCAACAACTGACAGAAACACACACTTTATATGTAGAAAGATTAATGAATATTTAATTGTAAGTGCAAGTAAAGAAAAAAAAGATACAATTAAAAATCACAGCTAAATCATTCCTGCTAATATAACCAAACAGGCTATCTGATCATGGTCCAAATATAATGAATCCATGACAGTTTTGAAAGATGCAGCAAAGTTTCCGATAAATAAAATACTATACAGTACAGTACAAGCATACAGCACATAGACAATGCAAGCCTCCATAAGCCAAGAGATCTACCTTCAAATAATGAAACAAACTTTGATTAATGTGAGTAAACACACATGAAACAAAGCAGTACCGAGAATATAAGTAAAAGATGCATTACACCCTACCTAAATATTCATGCGGGAGCAATACAAGGCAAGCAAGAGAAGTTGTAAGGAAGGTGATTAAGTAGAAGGCATTGGGATTCAGGGAATTTTGTAGGCTTGTATTTTAATATCAGAAGTGTTTGGGTCCAAGTACTTTATGGAATCTGGAGCTTCAGAATGTATGACCGAATCAATCATGTCAACAAATATACATACAGATACTAAATGAGTAAAGAACACTGGGCATAATGATGCTTCAGAGTGATGTCTGTTTATAATCTTTTACATAAACATAGAGTAATATACATGGGTCCTTTCAGTCACTGGTAAACAGTTTTGTCCAACCTTTGTTTATATAACTACAGTACTGAACTACACTGTACAGATGGGTCATTTTTCTTCTTAGATAATATAGAATATAAACTCCATTGCTGAGAGTCTGCAGCTCTATTAAGGGGACAGAAAATTATATTACAGAATTAATTTGAAAATAAATGCACTGATAATGATTATATACAGCAACTATGAGGTATTATGTCTGACTCTTACGAACTTGGAGAACAGGTGAAAAACTGCTCACGCAACGATTACAAACTCAACATTTTTGTAATCGGCCTGTAATCAATGAAAATAAGGAAGAAGTGACCATTCTGCAAAATTGTATGTTTTAAATACTGTACTGTACTGTACTAAGCCTGTTGATAACAGAAGGGAAAAATGTATTAAATACAGTACTGTAATTACAGTACAGGTAATACACTTCCTGTATGTTACTCTACATATTAGAGTAATAAGAGATAACCCTGTAGTCTCCTCATACAATTATTATGAATTTAGAGAGGCTTTGTACTTACAAGAGTACAGCATTATTGTATATACAATATGTTATCTGACATTAATTGTCAGTGTGTCCTTTAACACACAATGTTTAATATAGAAAGGAAGAGTATGTTGGGGAACACTAGGAAAGCTTTCACATTTACAGTAGAGAAATACCTCACTTGCATAAAAGTAAATTTACTGATAATATTAATGTATACTTTCTAAATACTATACAGTGCTGGAATTGAAAGGCAATATCTCAGGGAAAACATGGAAGGAAAATCACATGACTCTAAAGGGAGTGGGTAGAGTAAATGAAGGCCACTGATGCTGATATTTGATGAAGGTCATCAAATATAGTGCTGTAATAAGTGTAATCCAACTACACAAAATATGAACAAACACAGTTTATTATTTGAGAAAAAGTCTTTCATCTGGAAAAGCACAAATGTAACCTTCAGTAAAGGCTTTACTCTAAAATATCCTTTCATTTACTTTACTATACAATGAGGGAAAAACATTTCCAGTACTGTACTTGTTAAAAAATTTCAATACAAAAGAATTCAGGCTAATATTTACTTCTGGCATAAATAAATAAGATGCTAGTAATTAATCACATACTGCTTTATTAACCAAGAAGAATGCCATGAATAATGCCACAAGAGTAAGGCAATGCTCTGGTGAGTTTGTTATATGCTGAGATCATGCTGCATACCTGACTCTCAATGAGTATTAATATTCAACAAGTAGTAAATGGGCTTGAAATTACTCAATAAATACACATAGTAACTTCATAGAAATATACATCTGCAGACAAATATAGCAGTGTAAAATAATAACAGCTCAAAGTCAAGATTAAGCACATTTGGGTTAATGATTAATTAGTTTTAACAGGGACAAAAGAGAAGAACCAACGAGACAAACACATATAACAGTTAAGTATAAATAATTATACATGAGTTCCTATCTAATGCATTGTATATTAGCACAAATTATGGTAAATTTTTCAATGAATGTTCAACAAGGAAGCCCACTTCTGAGCCGTGTACAGAAGCTACAACACATTAGTATCACAAGTGTAAGGAAGCACAGAGGTACATTCTTAATTGAGGTTTGTATAATAAGCACACTTCTGTTTAGGCAATGAAAACTGGCAGCATAAAGAGTGATAAGAACTATATTTAAGTGGCCTTCAAGAAATAAGAGCCATATCAATCAAGCACTTGGAGTGTAAAAGTGTGTCTCAAACTTTCCCTCTCACACCCAATATCCTGTACTTTAGAATGGGAATGACAAATAAAATACCTGCTACTGTATCTGTAGCACCTAAACAAGCAGTTTTAGATGAAACAGCACTGGCAAAGCTTCAACTCAAAATTCACTTCTAGCCGAACACTTTCACTTTCTTCACAACAATAATTCATTGTATTGTACAGCGTCAATGTTAACATGGATAAATGCTTTGAAATCTTAAATAAATGCTCAGCCTGTTACTAGTTTGAGCTCCAGCTTAATCAGTGGTGTTTCTTTAACCATCCATTTGGTTGACAGGCCACTCATGCTTGTATATATCAGGCCTTATACTTCTTACAGTGTTGAGGAAGGTTCATTTCTGATCCTGCAACTTTCCTGAGAAATTTGATCCCAGTAATAATATGCACAGCTTTGTCCTTTCATAAGCATGTATCTTTCTGTCTAGATTTTATTTAATTTTGTTATGCAGACAGGATGAAGGGTTTAGTTACTTATGAAGAGCACAACATTACAGCCTGTTCACAAGTACCCTTGGGCAGTAATGGGTTAACACTCCTACCTGTTTTTAAAAGAAAAGCTGCAGTGCACAGGTAGTTATGATCAATGTGACTGCACACACTTCACAAATATGCCCCTGAGTGGTGAAGTATGAGTAGCAAAAGTATGATCAAGTGTTTCAAAAGCATTTACTCCCACACTGCTAAACATCCTAGTGTCATCTTGCAAACAGATTTAAAGGTCAAACAGCACGCCAGACGTCACCATCACAGCTTGGACAGATCTGGAGTCTGTCAGGACATGAACATATTCACATACAGTCCCAAACAGCATTCCAAAGGCAAGTAAAAATTACTGAATTTCCTTAGCTGGGTGGAGAGAAGGCCTGGTATTGTTGTGTGGAACAGTAGTGGGGCTGGAGGTCTGTAGTTTTATCTTCTTTCAGGAAATTTTAATATAACTAAGGTGCCACTTGCTGTGAGTGTTCAAATAATATAAAGACCATACTGTAGTACTTGGATGAGTATTGTAGCCATAAGTATATCAGTCAAGCAGCTGCTCAATACGTCCTTATCCTGGGCATTCATTAACTGAAGATTTCTGGTAATGTTGAAACATTTATAAAAATTCTTGTCTCTTGAGTCTTGTAGGTTACCCAACTGACAGCTAAACTTTCAGCTCTTGAACTTGTAGTACAAAGAGTAGAAGAAATAGACTTCTATAACAACAATAAAGTCCACTTCCGTAATTCATTCACTGTTCATCTCACAAACATTAACTATTCCACTGGATTTAACATAAATAAGCTGCTCCTTGGGATTTCATTTCAAGTGCAACTCGCACTTATATATATTTCAACTGAGCTGCTCCTTGTAACCATATACAGTATATATCGGCTGCTCCATGGGATTTTATACATTTTGCAGCTCCTTGATTATACATAATACTGTACTTGTGATTCCAGAAATTTTACCGACATCTCCAACTCCTTAAAATTAAATACCCAGCCTCACTGCTGGTTGCATTGTTCACTCTGCTTAAACTTGTGGCGCGGAAGGGAGTAGGTGCGGGAGAACTTGGGTGAGCTGCGGCGAGATCCCCCGGAGGTGCTGGAGGCCGAGGTGAGCGATGAAGTCCTGTGTGGTGAAGCCAGGCGAGGCAAGGCGAGGTGAGGCCAAGTAAAGCAATGAGGCCAGGCATGATCAGAGAGAGGTATTTCACTGAGTTAAAGTGTAATGAGTTAGAGTGCAATGGGGTGAAAAATTGATGTGGCATTAATTGTGGTGAAGCAATGACAGGATTTGAAACAGGTTGTAAATTGGACTGATGGGTGTTTAAAAAGTTATCCTTTATGGTAGAGGTCAAGTCTTAATGGAAATCAAGTGGTAAGGAGTAAAAGCTATGACATCAATTATGGTGAAGTGAGGTGCTAAGGTGATTAATAATTAATGAAAAGTGAATGCCATGGATTATATATTGATAAAATTCTTTCATGTACTAGTAATTAGCAAAAAATAGGAAGTGATGAAGAGAGGCTGAAAGAGTGTTTAAAAGTTATGTATCACAAAGTAAAATTTATGATCTGCTGAGAAACAATGATGTACGATACAGTATTTTAAAATGGGGCAGTGTAATGAACAGGTGAAGACAGAATGTGATGAAATGAAGGTTGATATTATGAGATTAATTGTGTGTGGTCAGTGTAAGGAGATGTGAGGAAAGTGGTAAGTACTTTTGAAAATATCACATCAGACATGCGTAAAATCTAAGGTCTCACCTCTAGAAGAGGCATATATGTATATGATAAAATGTTGATCTCAATTTACCATGACAGTATTTGAGTTTCACAATAAATTTTATGCTGAAATATGGTACAGTCATCGTCAATAAAAATCATCCATATATCCAACTCAAACAAAGTGCTGTCAAATGTTTTCATATGATGTTATTGTTTTGAATAGTATCTGAATGAGGTAAATTAGAAGATGCTGCTCAACCTATTTATTGGAAATTTTCCCAGCTAACAAACAGAGGGAAACTATAAAACTTGTACACGAATCACCCCAATGTGGATGAATATTATTGACCATGACTGTAACATACTGCATAGGCAAAAATAAAGCCTTCACTGACATGATGAAAAAAGGATCCAAAATATACCAAAAATATACTGTATATGTTCATGGCATAACAATTTTAAATCTTAATACATTATATCAAAACATCATTTTAACCTACATTCTTGGTAAAGGTGACACCTCATCATGACGGTATATACTGTACACAATATATTAATCGATTTTGTTAGTGACAATCACAGACAGGTAAAACAAGCGTTATTAGTGTGAATGTTAAAAATATATTGACAAAGAATTTCATGGCAAACAGTAAGAATCATATCAAAATGCAACTACTGTATTATAGTACAGTACAGTGTTTTGTTCGGAAGTACTGACAACCAAAATATCCTGCTTAGTAGTGTATATCCAATTTTCTCCCACTTTTAAACAAACAGACACCTATAGCAAGGTTGATTCCACAAACCTATCAAAATACAGCATTTACTGAAAACAAAATCCATTACCACAGCACATAGCATAAGTACATGTACTGCACAAAGTAAGTCAACAAACAACAGAGATATTTTATTATAGGAAGCAGGATCATGAGAGGATAATGTTTCTGTGAGGGTTAAGTGGTATAATGAGCAGATATGTAAACAATTCTTGAGTAGCCTATTGGAGCTCGGCAGAACGGACATGTGAAGGTTGAAAGGAAATTACATGAGGCAAAGATTACTAAGAAAAGGTCAGGAAAACATGAAGGGAGGGTAAGGCCATGGCAGAATATGAAAGGAGGAAGAGATGAGGAAATATGGTAAAATAAGGAGAAAAACAGTGGAAGAATATGACAAGGAAATGATGGAGATGAGGGACAGAGAGACTGGAAGGATATAAGCAGAAGGATGCAAAAGAAAGTATGGGATAAGGAACAAAGAGAATAGGAAGAGAGGGAAGTGGATATAGGAATACGGAGGTTAGAAAAGAAAGAATATAGAATATACAACAGAAAGGCTTGGCAGGAAGACAAGATGAATGGAGGACATGTTGGTCTGGAACATTTAAACCTGCAGTGAGTTCTTCATATAATTTAAGAGAAAGCAATAACCAAGAAGACAGCAACAACAAAACATACACAGCAAGGAAAAAAATCATCATCCAAACACAAGGCTATTATCCTCAAGAACACAAAAAACACAAAACAAAACAAGCATACACAAACAATCAAGAAACAATACTTATTAAGACACAACTCAAGTCACTATGTATTTCAATGCATTCCTGGTTCTACAACTTATATGGAAACACGTAAAAAAAGTAAGATTGCATTTACCTATAACAAGATACCTGTACCAAACATTAATGTACTTTCCTACATGTACACTACAGTTCTCAGAAGCGATCAATATGTAACATTAACCCCTCCAGTATGAGGATGAGAGAATGAGAAGAGAATGGGGAAGAGTGTGACATTGGTTGAGCAAAACAGAACCAGGGGTGAAGAGGATGGGGAATGGCAAAACTTTTAACTTCACTGTTTATCCTGAAATTACAATACTGTTTTGCTTCTTTATTAATTTATCCACAGTCATCTCTATTTTAGTGTTTTATTCTGATCAATACCAGCTGATCTTCCTCAGCTTCATCAAATTCAAGAAATTCTGATAATGAAGGGGTTAAATCATCATCAATTAGACTCGACACCAATCAGACTATCAAAAATAAACATCAATCAGGATCAAAGACAAACTGACACATCAACATCAATTATATCTCACTCACACACTCAAGACGTCCACAATTATCTTAATTTGCACTAACTAGATACCTAACACTCACAACCCACACTGGCAATGCAAACAAGGGGACAAACCTACTACTATTATCACTACCGAATACAATAACAAATGTATGAGAATCATTTTATACAAATCGACCCAACCACCTTTCAGACAACTGCAATATTAACTAGAAGAGCACTCAACTGAAGTAGGGTACTGTACTGTACATACATGCCTTAGCTAATGCTAAACTCTATGGATGTAACCAAGCCATATTTTGCCCTCATTCTTACCAATAAAATGTCAAAAGGTCTCAAAAAAGTATCAAATCCTGACTGAGCTTTATCTGGAACAACGAAAACTTTATAACTTCTAGGATTTATAATGTCAAATCAATAGACTAAGTTTGGTTGAAATTCATTGATAAGGTTTTGAGATATCTGGTTCACTAACCAACAAACAAACATGAGTGAAAACATAACCTTTTGCAAACTCCATTTGCAATGGAAATACAGGGAGGACACGACTATCAACCAAACAATCACTTTCAAAACATTCTGAACAATAAAGCACCTAAAATGTTTTTTCATCAACACAAGCTTCCCCATGAAAACTGTACCCCATTCCTTCATTTCAAAATATTCCTGTAAAAACACAGACCTATAATTAAGCTCATACACACAACATTGCAGCTCCATGCAACACTTACAGACAGACACCTACCTACACATATATCAAATCCAAATTACAAGTCCAACAAACTCCAAGATACCATCACCACCAAAACACAATATCATCATCATCATCACTCCACTACACCCAACCACTACTATTAACACACACACACACACATGCTTTAATAAACATATGCACCCACACAGAAAGGTACACATGCACATACATCAGCACTCAATATCTAACTTCTAATATCACCATCACACACATACACACCAACACTTACACAAAAATATTCCTTCACCATCTGTTACACCACCTCTCAAAAAAGAAGAAACAAAAAAATTAATTAACAAACACTACCACCACCATGACAAAGAACAAGAAACAATAACACTCACTCCCTGCTGACGGACTCTAGGCTCTTGCGTCGCAGTTCCTCCACAGTCACACCGTTGGCGGCTTCCCATGCCTTCCTCTCCCGCTCGAACCTTTCTCTCTCCTCCTCCAGCTCTGTCAGGTCAGCCTCCAGCTTCTTCCGCATTGACTCATTGCGTTTCTGAAGCTGTGGCAAGAACTGGGCCATTAGCAAACAAATTAAAGTAAAAAGATCTTACTTACAACTGAGTTCCATTTTTTTAAGAAGTGGAGACAATGAGTTGACAAATGAAAATGTAAAAGAATATAGTATCGTATGATTAATCTGTCATCAGACTGCAAACAGCAAAAATAGATGAAAATGACAGATGAATATAATATTGACTGTAATACTCTGTGACGGGAAATATGGTGCAAGTCACTCACTATTGGGATGACCTCAGTTACAGTACTATTACTTACGTCAGCCTCAAGTTCAGTCAATTTGCTCATTTTCTCCTTGACCTTCATCTCAAACACCTGCTCCATTTCACTCTCCATCTTCTTCATGCGTGTTGTGTGCTCCCGTTTCTCCTCTTCCATCTGTGCCAGTGGGTTTCTGGTGGGACAGCAATAGAATTTGGTTAGAATATGTTAAGTTAGATTAGGCTTGGCAGCTTTTATATTTTGTGGTGTAATTCAGTCCCTTGATGTTTGAATTTTTCCTATGGTATTTATTTGAGGTGTATTCAAAATGTATCATGTTCAAGTGCATCAGTCTGTAGGAATTATTTACATATATTCAAACCCAAGGTGAGAATTTGTTACTGTTGCCCATGCTGGTACAAACATTTTAATTTTTCTGAGAAAACTACTTGTACAGTACTGTATATTGCTACAAAGTTAATGTAACACATGAAAGCAAACCAAAACATATTCTGTCAAACCATTAATATTAAGAAAATCAAAAGCATAATACATTGGCATATTCAACAACTTAATTATTAACGAGGAACATCATCATCAATACCCCATTTCCCTGTTTTCAAGGGGTACGGGGCTCCACAGCCAGGGGTGGAAAAATGAAATCAGAAGACGGAAATGAAGGACAAATTATCCAGTAAAATGTGTCACACTCATATTCACTCCCCCTTTCAAGCTCACAAAATTCTCAACTCCCCTCTCACATTCTTGCATCCACAATCAAAGTTCCTTCACTTTGCCCTTCATATTATTCTCTGATTAAGTCCAGTTAGTGGTATTTGTCATGAAACAGCACTCCTGACATCAGCATAATAGGTTACATTAATCAACCAATAAACCATACAGTAATTGCATTAATACTGTACAAGTTCACTTTGAATGTAATAATTTGCCTCTGTCATCCACGTGATAATTGAAACAATATAATCAAAGAATGCATTAATGAACTCACTTATTAGTCATCTTTATCTTGCCCTCAACTCCACCCACACCAGCCAGCTTGCGGCAGCGGTAGTTCTCATAGTGGACATTGTTAGTGACGTCCTTCAGGTCCTGCATGTGGGTGCGGATAAGCATGTTGCGTAGAGGGATGAAGTCACAGTGTTCCATGTTCTCAACTGTCAGGGAGAAGAGATGAACAACTGGTTATTAGATGCATGGGCAAGTGTGGGTATAAAAAGTAGTATGGTTGTGGGTGTAAAGTCCTCTCAAATACATGTAGACCACGGTTTCTCAAACTTATCATTATCTGGTAACCACTGTGGTTATAGTGCCTATTCTATCTGGGGCTGTCAATATGGATCTTTGTTATAGTGTAAGCGTGTCTCCTGTTTGTTAATTTCACTACTTGCCCTATGGTAACTAGGAATAATATAACCTAACACAAAACTCTCCACTTGTCAATAAAACCAATAAACCGCATCACCAGGTTAAAGAAATTACAGTACTATGAAAATTTCATAAACTTATCACCTACCTTCAACAACTCCCCAGGGATATTTGCGGCCCCGAACCTTCTTGCCATCTACTTCTACCAAGGTATTGGAACCCACTACAGCAAACGGCGCCCTCTGACGCATTTTGGTCGTACTGCTATCTCCTTCCTCTTCTGGGAACTCGTATATCTTGATTTTGTGCTGTGCAATTTCATTCAGGATCTGGTGATGGGAGTGGTGGGATAAAGCAGTTTAAGTAAAGCATCAGGACTATAGAGAAACAGACTTTAAATTAACATACAGTATCATACAGCATACATTTCAATCTGTCATACAAAGGCTAACTTAAAAGCTTTTGGAATTGCTATTGAATTACTTTCATGAACTATTCTCCACACAGGATAATTATAACCAAAATGCAATTTAACCAAACACAAAACGTTCGCTTCTGTTGCAGAGACATGTCTTCCTCCTTTCATCTTATCCAAGGTTACTTGCACTTTGTCTCATCTCTCTCATTCAGTATGCAACCATCCAGTCTTTTTCTACTCACTAGCATCTACCTACCATCTTTTCACTTTCATTCAAAGGTACAAACCATATGCTTTCTAGTGCTTACATACAACACCCTTTCATATCTGTCTCGCGACTCATTACCCAGTCGCAGATTTTCTTAATTATGTGGTTTGAGCAATGGGATATCTGAATTTATTCTACATTTATTTGACCAGATAGTATTAGTATTTATTTCCAATATTTATAACAACACATTGGGAGACAAAAGTGGACAGAGATGGTTTTGGTACACACAAACTGTCACTATTAAAAGGTTCTCAGAAACTTGTAACATCAGTCAGGAAAAAGTAGCTATATTGGCAACCATGATGCAAACCAAATTACTCTGGACTTTCCTGAAAAAAAGAAATTAAAATAGTATCCAACTGAATACACTTGAGGTGACCTGTTTCTTGAGGTGGTGACATTCATCAGGTGTGAGTGTGTCAGCCTTGGCCACCACAGGTATAATGTTGACTTTGTCATGGAGGCGCCTCATGAACTCAACATCAAGGGGCTTCAGTCCATGGCCAGAGGGAGCAATGAAGTAGAGACAACAGTGCACCTGGGGAGAAGAGGATCATATTAAGTAAGTACAATATTATTCTGTCAGTTGGGGAGTGATATCCAACTTAATCACGATAACACCGACAGCATTACCTGTTTACTGTTGCCAGCATATGTTATGCAGTTGCAACGAAGGTTTCATTTTTCATGCATATTCCACATTATCCAAAGCTAATCAGTGATTATTTACTCATATAAATAACTTGTTGGTAAACTTGATAGAAGGGAAGGACTGAGGAAAGATGCAAACCTGAGCAGCAAGTGATGGACTGACAGTAAAAACTAAGGACTTTGAGTAGGACTAACCCTTGTGTCGCTGATCTGTGTCCTGTTGACTCGTGACTCACAGTTTAGGTACTCTTCATATTTGGACTCAACATAGTCTGTCACGGGTTGCCAGCTGGAAAAGCACAACAAACATCAGTAAGGACTATGAAGCGAGAAATTCATATTTATAAAAGTCAAACATGTATCAATATCCCTTTTCTATTTCTGTATTTAACCTGCTTTCTTATTTTAATTCATTATAGTGTTATTATAGATTTTAACCCTCGGCATTAAAATTATATAAAACCTTAATTATCATTACAATTTCAAGATACAGTATGGGATATTTATTAAAGCTCAACTAGCCTATGTTGAAAAGCTGTCTCACAAACTCAATTTGCTGCGTTAATGAACCTTCCTAAAAAAATTTGGTAACCATATGAATTTTGAAACCTTGAAATAATGCAATATATATATATATATATATAAATGAATTCCAAGTAAATTTCTGTGATAAAAATACTACATATGATAAATAAAGAACTGCATAATGTACAAATTATTTATTAAATACTTTGTACTGTACCTCAATTAATTCAGTCTTACACTTTCTTCATACTACTGTACTGTAGTAAATCATAAAACATACAACTGTTCATTCAGCAATATAACTTACTCTCAGGTTGTGTGAAGGTTCAGTTATTCTTCCATTACTGTTCCTGTACCTTTAAAAATACAGAACAACACACATACATACATGCATGAACAACTATGCATATACACCATCTACACATTCACTCACTCACCAATCACTGTTGTCTACAGCATCACCAAACCCAGGAGTGTCTACCACTGTCAACATTAGGTTTACACCATTCTCTTTGAGCAGAACCTTTGTTGTCTCAACCTGCATGAGGGGAGAAATTAATATGCTGTACCTTAAGATAAAGACAGTAATATAAAGTATACAAGGAGATGGAGAAGTGTGTGTTACTGTGGATGACAGAGGAGATGCAAATGCAATACATTTCCTTTGCCAGCTGTGAGACAAGAGGTAAAAGGAAAGTTGAAGGGAGAGTAGAGGAAGGAAGGAGATGATGAGTACAGAGAAAAGGTTGTAAAGTGAAGGGATTAAGGCTGTTGGGTTAGGCACTGTGTTGGTTTGATCAGCTCTATTTTACAATATCAGGCCAGTTAAAGACTCTTCCATAATAGTTGGCAAATGCAGAACTGTAGGTACCTATACTATGCTACCATCCTATGAGAGATGTGATTTTTCACTATCTACAAGTATAATTCCGGAATGAATAAGTACAGTGTACAGTATGATTCTTGTATGACTTTTTACTCAAGCAGGTTTGAGTAAGTCACTGGAATATAACTGGGATTAGAGCTACAGTTGTTACTGATAGTTTGTGTGTAGAAAAAAACAAAAACAAAAAAGAATCCCATTTTTTCCCAGTTACCTTAACTAAGTGTATGGAACATAATATTCATGTGGAGGAAACTATATCAATGAACAGCATGGCTTAGCAACCTGGTCCAATAATACCCCTAAAGTATTGTACAAAATTAATATGGCTGTCTGTATAGATTATCTCACCTGTACTGTTTTCTTGACTCTGTGTGAGGGTCCTGGGTGGTCGCTGGAGTAAATGTCTGACAGGAACATGGAGTTGGTGAGGGTACTCTTGCCCAGACCGCTCTCACCTGCAATAAAAAAGATAGCAAACTTAGCAGGATATTACACTTATTTGCACTGTCACAAAAGGGATCTAGGATTTGGTTACACCAGCCTGTAGTTCAAATGAGACATTTAACACTGCCATTCCCCTCTTGGAAGTGTGAATTAAGGGGTAATGATTTGTTTTCTCCTAAGTTCCCATTTTCTCTTTAGCTGATCCTCCCTCGACTTACATTTCAAACACAGAGAGGACTGATTATACTGACTGTTCAACTGGAAGCATACGCTCCGGCCTACTGTATTAGTATTGAATAAAATGGAGTGAAAGAACCGGTGAGTTAGAAAGTAATGTTCAACCACAGACATGCCCTTGTAGTACATGACATCACAGTAAAGTAACCTCATCAGGATTCAAACCTTGTGTCAGGAGAACGAGAATGCCAGCTGAGACCATCACAACATAAGCTTTACACCAGGAAGGGAAGGGAAGGGAAAAGGAAAAGAATAGAAGAAATTTTAGGTTAGGGAAGGGTAGGAAGGGCAAATTAAAGGGTGGAACAGATTGATAGAAAGGGAGGGAGGAAGGGACCAAATTGTAGGAAAGCGAGTAATACAAGAAAGAGCTTGGAAAGATCGTGCTTGAAATACGTGGAAATAAATCTACTCAAAATAGGGCAATGAGGAAGTGTAGAGGTAAGTTAACAAAGTGGGAAAATGATAGAACACGAAAAAAGGAGACACAGCTGGGAAAGGGAATGGAGAGGCAGGATAAGGAGAGAGAATGATGATAAAATGTTCGCGGAGTGAGCGGATAAACATTTTTTTTTATATAATTTTATTTTTTATATATATATAAAAAAAAAAAATTATATAATATTTTTTAAATAAAAAAAAATTATATAATTTTTTTGTTATATAAAAATGTTTTTATATATAAATTTTTTTTATATATATTTTTTTATATAAAAATTTTGTTATATAAATTTTTTTTATTTAAACTTTTTTATATATAAATTTGTTTTTATATAATTTTTTTATAATCATTTTTTTATATAAATAAATTTCTATATAAATTTTTTTAATTTTTTTATATAATTTTTTTATATAAAATTTTATAAAAAAGAAATTATATAAATTTTGTTTATATAAAAAAAATTTATATAAATTTTGTTTATATAATTTTTTTTTATAATTTTTTTTTATATATTTTTTTATATAAATTTTGTATAAATTTTTTTTATATAATTGTTTTTATATAATTTGTTTTATATAAAAAAAAATTATAAAAAGAAAATTTATATAAAAAAATTATATAAAAATATTATATAAAAAAAATATACATAAAAAAATTTATATATGTTTTTATATAAAATTTATTTATATAAAAAAAATTTTACATAATTTTTTTTATATAATTTTTTTTATATGAATATTTTTTTATATAATTTTTTTATGTAAATTTTTTTATATAATTTTTTTATATAAATATTTTTTTTTCATATAATTTTTTTTTTATATAATTTTTTTTTTTATATAATTTTATTTTTTATTTAATAAGGTTCGAACAACTGTGCGTCTCCCTACAACACGCATTTGTTCGAATCATCAAAGCTTGGCTAGTTGCGATTCATCGTGCCAAGGGATCAGGACACAATTTCTGACCGCGAGTGTACAAGATGGACTCCCATGTGTATAATAATGATGACCACATACTGAAGGCAGGGGTTGAAAATATACACGTCAGACGAGGATAGAGAACGAGGGAGCAGAGGGAAGTTGAGTGATCACCAGATAGGGAGAGGAAAACAGGTTGGCAAACTTGGAGGGATTAAAGTTGGTAAAGGAGAGGAGATGCAGATAAGGACAATTTTAATTCCACGTTGAAAGCGAGGGAGACGGAAGGGGAAAAAAGTGTTGTTGAAATGTGAAAGTGTGACACTGAAAATGAGAGAAAAATCTTGAACACCAGTTATTAAATCTGAACACGTTTTCAGATATGATTTCTGTATATTATGTCTATCCATTTGAATAAACTTACTAAAGTTTATATATTCACCAACAAAACTCAATTTTAGCCTTGTTTTTCTATTATAACAATGTGTCCACGTGACTATCAGTCAATTTCTACATTTCTATCTATCAATTTACCTCTATCAACCCGTCTCTCACTCACACAGTCAAATCATTCAATCAATCTATCTGCCAGTCCCTCCATCTATCTACCCATCTAACCTAACCTCTCTCGGGAGTGAAGGGGTGAACTATAATACATACTATCGTGATTTTCACCCCGAATAACGCAATAGGGATCAATCTCTAACTATATAACCCTCGTGTTCAAACGGTTGATGGAGCGGCACAGTGAAACAAGGCAACGAGGTATATCATATTCCTAGACAAACCTTGAGGACTCCAATATTGCCCATAAATATTGCATGAGTGTCAGTCATAGCCGTCTGAATTCTCTTTTATACCCAACCCGAGGACAGACCTTGGAATGTGTGCAGGAAAAAATATATATACCTATCTATAATTTGAAATCATAAGTACTTCCCTCAGTAAGGTGGTTGTAAAAAGTTTGTAATAAAATAAAGGAAACTACAGACGACTGGAACACACATTTTCACTCCTACACTATATCCAGTCACTGCAGATCAAAGCGACTCAGTCATATACCTAAAACAGTATTAAAAAATTATACATAAAAACCCCTCGTTGGTCAAAGGGTATAGACTGCGCAGGTAAGTCGAGGTGAGGGTCTGACGTCGTCGCGTTACGGTGAACAGACATGCCCTTGTGTGAGTGAGTGAGTGAGTGAGAGAGTGGACGGGATCAAGTGTGAGGGAGGTGGCAAGTGATCAAGTTACCGTGAGAGAGGGAGAAGGGGTGGTGGTGGTGGGGTAATTGGGGTGGAATATGTAGTATCAGGCAGGGTGAGTGTGAGTGAGTGAGGAGGGAGGCACCGATTGACGTCTGGTATTGCATTACTTAGTTACCTGAAAAATTCGTAATATAATAACTACATTATAAAATCAATAAATAAGTAGCATAATTTCCATTCGCCCTTACAGTAAGATTCCTATAGGAAAACTTAACTGACCTATGATTATTTAAATACCAGGCATCATATACATCAACATTTAATTTAACCTTACACAACAGGTGACATATTTTGATTTTCTTTCATTCTGACTAACACCAGATGATTTTACTTATACGAATGTACCGTATTCCAATGTTCAAACACTTTTCCATTAAACTTTTAACATATTCCGGTTTACTATTCTAAATGGACGAACAAGAGATGATATTAAACCTTACAATAAATATCCCAACATCTGGGTAACGTAGACGAGTTGGAAACCAAGGAAACAGTTTTAGAATATACATATAATTATATAGTTTTTTGGGGGGAATTCGTCGCCTTCCAATTCGGCCACAACAACAGACGACCTCTTTAAAAAGTAAACCACCGACACTGTTGAGACTGAAACCCACTCGAGGCTGAGCACTGTAAACACTCCTTAGTCGTATAATTATAGAGGTGTGTGTGTGTGTGTGTGTGGAGGGGGGGGGGGAGTTGTGGTCACGGAGTTGGTGAATTGTCCAAGTACAGTATTCACAAACGCTCTGTAGAAAGTGGGTTCGAATCTCAGCAAAGTTGGAGGTGGTGTTTCTTGGGGGGTAGGAAGCCAAACAACGAACACTTTTGGTACACATTGGAGTGCCTTCATTCCTCCAAGGTTTGCCAGGAAACAGGACCAGATGAACAAAAATAATAGCGTCCTGTTGCTTGGAATAGTTTGGAGGAATTAGTTACTCCAGATTTGTAGCGAGGTCATCTCTTGCCTCGACCCAACCACAAAGACTGATTACCTCTCTAGGATTCGCACGTAAAGTTTAGGTGTATTGTAAAAATTAAGTTTTACCAGTATAATTGTATCCTTCTACACTGAAGGATTAAGTTTTGTTTGTAATTTTTATTCCGATTGTGCTACTCTATTTCGGTGGTTTTTGTGTGCCAGGAATTATAATGGTACATATTACTATTACTACTACCACCACCACTATTACTACTACTATTACTATTACTACTACTACTGCTACTACTATTTCTATTACTACCACTATATACTAATACTACTAAAAATAATAATAATAATAATAATAATAATAAAGATATAATGGTGTGGAGATTAGAGATAAGGTATAGATTAAATGAGAGGTGGCGCCGAGTACGTTTAGAGGCCATACCCTGGTGACGAGTATGACCTTGAAAAATATATATAGTGAGTCTCTGAGGATTAGTGTTGGATCCCTCAAGTGTGTCGTCACCTTATCTTTGTATGAGAGAGAGAGAGAGAGAGAGAGAGAGAGAGAGAGAGAGAGAGAGAGAGAGAGAGAGAGAGAGAGAGAGAGAGAGAGAGAGAGAACGCATGAGGTTGATTTTGAGTATGTTGTGCAAAATTTATATTTAGTAAAGACGGGTGATGCTAGACAAAACAGCCATCAGAATAAAACATAAACACAGAGAGCGTGAGAGTGGAACGGGTGTGTGCCGAGTGTGACAGGGAGCAGCGAGGGAGGAGTGACATACAGACCAACACACTCCCATCACACTGATACATATCCTATACAGACAAGGGTGCTACTGTTACTTCAACCTCTCTCACTCACTCACTTACTTCACTCACTCACTCACTCACTCACTTCAGTCGCTTCCTTCCTTCTTTTCTTCACCCATTTGTTTTTACCTATTTACTCATTTATTCTAATCACTCATGTTTGTTTATTTGTTTCTTATTGTAATCGTTTAAGAGGTGTGGGATATTATTATTATTTCCATTTTTTAAGTAGGTGTACAGGCGAAGGTAAATCAAGGAAGGACAGAAAGAAATGGCAGAATAAAAGTTGGTATAAAATAAAAGTATGAAGTTTCATGGTAAAATTCTCGCTTCTCCAATTCCCAAACTCACCTCCATCTTCCTTTACCCCACCCCCACACCAGACTTTCCCCTTCTCTATATCCCCCTTCACTGACATCATTTCCCCTCCCTAATCCCCAATCCCCTTCTTGTACACCGACTTCATTTCCCCTCCCTAATCCCCAATCCCCTCCCTCCGCCCCTTCCCTTCCCATTTTTCTCCCTCTATAGCATCTTCTTCCCTCCTCCTCTCTCCCTAGATTACCTCCCGCTGTAAACTAGTGCCCCTCTTCCTTCTTCAGCATTCTTTCCTCCCTCTCACCCCCCCCCCCCTCTTCTCTTTACACTACCCCCTTCCCTCCCTTTAAACCATTACTCTCTCTCTCTCTCTCTCTCTCTCTGGTTCTTCTCCATTTTAATTACCTTTCCTTCACTGTTCTAAGCATCACTTTTGATTCCTGCCTTAATCCTTCTATCTTCTCCTCCCTAACTATCTATCAACCCAAATTCTTCTGAACGTCCATATCTATCCACTTCTTGCCCCTTCCCACTATTTGACCCCTCTTTACTTTGTCTCCACACATCCTCGTTCTCTTTCTATCTATCTCTGGTTCCCACCTTGCATCCCTACTCATCCTCCCTGCCTCCTCGCTCATCCTCCCTCCTCCCTTCCCATCCCCATGTCTGTCTGCCTCTGAGCACAATTTACTCCACATTCCGGGGCTCCCAAACCAAAATAATCCACACCAAAGACCACAACGAACACATTGTTAACTCACCAGAGGCGACACAAACAGTACCACGCACACATTTACATGCATGTACACAAAGATGTACACATAATGGCTCACAAGCACAAGCACACATACATTCTTTTCTCTCTCTCTCACTCTCTCTGCTATAATAATACAATATGCACACACTCTGCAATCATGGACATGGGAAGACGCAGATATTCCCGTCCTCCAAATTAAACAATTAGTGGGAGTCTGGGTCAAAACTTTCTGTCAACACAACATAAGCACTATCAGAAATCATACCTCCATCACGTTAAGTTGTTTGTCTTTATTTCTATTTACAAGTATCGTAATCATAGTAATTAGCTGTGGTATTACTTTCTGTGACCTATAGTACATTTCGGAGAACCTGTGTGTTATCTTTCCCTATGATTAGCATACCAAACTAACAACAGAACATGGTGTATTGCTGCAAGAGGTGGCGGATGCATGTATGGTGATAAACGAGTGTGAATTGTGTACGTAAGTAGTGAGGGCACCCACTGTAGATGCCAGAACACACAAACACACTACCACTACCATGCTGCTTCTACCACTCCCACACCCATTCCTATTCTGTCTCTGTGTGTGTATGTGTGTGCTATTATAGTTTGTCTCCTCACACCGTTTAGACTTTAGACAAATTAGTGGTACATGTTCCTCTTTACCTCAACACCTTCAACTCTCATTATTTTGCCCCACATTGTGTTTTACCATCAGAGCTATTTGTCAGTGATACGGTTTGAACTATTAATAGATCACACGAGGTAAGTAATATTGTAGATTTTCCTCATTGACAGATACAGTTTACTCATCAAACTAAGGGGATTAGTGATTAGTTTATAGCTTACGTTAATAGAAACGATATATAGACAAGGTGGAAGTTACTGGAGGTTCCAAATTATGCGACGAAG
Organism: Petrolisthes cinctipes; assembly: GCA_033782935.1. NCBI lineage: Eukaryota > Metazoa > Arthropoda > Malacostraca > Decapoda > Porcellanidae > Petrolisthes > Petrolisthes cinctipes. The sequence goes on along the minus strand of JAWQEG010004523.1, from coordinate 74,916 downwards.
CGGACTCCTTGCCAGCTCTCCTCTCATATCATACAAATCTGTTTACTCGACTTCCTCACTAAGGCATTCTCTCCTCACTGCTTCCTTCCTTCTCTCCCCCCCTCCCATGTTTCATTCCTTCACTTCCTCCCTTCCGCCTGTTATTCTCCTCTCCTTGTAACTTTTTAACGAGTACATACTATATTTTCCTCTTCAAATTTCCTTCTCGCATTTCCCTCTCTCCCTCCTCATCTTCAGTCTTCCACAAGTATTTTCCAGAAAGGAAGAGAGGAAGAGAGAAATTAGGGAAAAAATTATGGAAAGGTAAGGGAGGGAGAAGGGAAGAATGTTAGAAGGGAGAAAGATAGTGGTTGGGATGGGAACGGCAGAAGAGAGAGAGACGTGATAAATGAGAGTCGACAAGCCTACCACTACACATACAAACAAGGAACACACTCACACGGGGAAGGAGGAATGAGCGATGGGAAGGAAATAATGCATGTGCAGATGATGAAAGATAAAATACAGAGAGGGACAAGGAATGAGTAAATGGCAAAAGTAAGGATGGATGGAAGAATGTGTGAATGGATGGATAAATAAGTGATTAACGGAAGGAAGAAAGGAAGGAAAGGGGAGACAAGTAAAATTGGAATGAATGAATGGACGAAAAGAAGACAAACAAGCCATCCAAAGCACCCAACAAACGAGAGACGAGTCAGTGTAAACAGTTTATCTGCCACTATCACCACAACCACCCAGTCTTTATTTCCAGATAACACACAAAGATACACAGTCATTTTGGGTGATGTTTGCTGATCCTCCCGAATCCTCTGTTAATTTATTGTACAAGTCGTATGTTTGGAATGTAAGTAAGAATATCATTTCACTCACTTTTTTTTTTTTTTTTTTTTTTTTTTAACGGCTGCAATAAAAAGCAGAGGTTTGGTAGAAAAAAAAGAAAAGAAAAAAGAGGGTATAGTATGGGAAACTGAAGGAAATAAACAGAAGAAAGATATAAAAGACAGAATAGTGACGATAAGGAAGGAAATGAGAAAGGAGAAGGTAGGTAAGTGCTTGGGAAAAATCGAGGAAGTATAAGGTAAGAGAGAGAAGGAGGAAAGTGGGAGATAAGGCTAGGAGAAAGAAAGTAGAAAGACAGTGGACCAAGGCAAGAAAGGAGTGGAAAGTTAAAACAGGACAAGAATGAGAGAGAGTAATGACTTCAGTGATAGCAACGAGGTAGATAGAGATGAGAGCAAGAGATTACCCAGACACACAAAAGAACGAGGCTTTCCCCACCACTACCACCACTGTAACAAGACACAGATAACAAACAACAACAACAACAACACTATCATTCAGGTTATCTCCACACAAGATATAATAAAAAGTTTCATCCAAGACACAAGTATCGACCCTGGTGTATTATTTCATAGTGAAACAAGTCTCGTCTTCATTTATTCTACCAAAAATGTTCAGTAATGAGATGTGTACAATTTCGTCAAGATAAACAATATTGATATCATAGTTGTTAATTAATTGTTCACTGTCGTCATGGATATCAATGTGTCTTAAATAAAAATACATTATATACAGCAATAGTGTCAGGTTTAATCTATAATTATATGGATTTTCAACCTATTTTTCCTATACATAATGTATACCTTCATATCTTTACTTTAACTCACTGACTGCCTCTCTTTTCTCTTCCTTCTTTCCATCACTACCCACCAATCCTGTGACGAAACAAGTCCTCTCTTTCGAAACCCACCTCACGTCATGGCCTGCAGTGGACCAACATTACCAGGGTTTGTTATTTCAGGGTCTTTGATAGGGGGAGGAGGGAGTATTGGAGAGGAAAGTGGAGTGAAGATGGGACGAGAGGGAAGAGGGGAGGAGGGAGTATTAGAGAGGCAAGAGGGGTGAAGGTTGGACGTGAGAGAAGATGGGACAGGGACAGGGACAGGGTGGGGGTGGAAAGAGAGGGAAAAGTGGTGAAGGTGGAGACGAGAGGTATAGGGGACAGGGACAGGGTGAGGGATGAGTTTAGTGTGATGATGACGGAGTGCCAGGCAGTAATTTGATAAAGTAATCCACCATTACGTCTGTACCGTCATCATCAACCCTCACCAGGATCTTTTTACATTCTCTACTTTCTTTTCTCAAGGATGGAACAACTAATGGCTGCGCTACCTTACTCTCCCCAAAGGAAAACACACAAGGGCATAAAGCAACATAACATTTCGTAATCCCTTGGGTCCGGAGTCCCCCCTGTCGTGAATTAAACTGTCTCTCTCTCGTCGAATTAAACTGTCTCTCTCTCGTCGAATTAAACTGTCTCTCTCTCGTCGAATTAAACTGTCTCTCTCTCGTCAGTCAGAGTTACAAATACGCCACCGTCCTAAATGCAAAAACAGTGAATGCTTAATGCTGATGTGTTGCAAGTTTACCTGCTTCTGTCTGGCGCAATACCACTCTATGGGGCTGGCCACGACAGATATTCTTTAGGCGTCCTTATCCCTACACCCAAATCTTCATCCCCTCCTCAATAATACCACACTTCTCTATACTAAACATCCATCCCATCCTACCATCCTCACAAGAGATTCGGAATGTCTCCCTATACCTTCTCCTTTTATCCACTTCTCTACTTCTATACACTCTCTTCACTGGCCTCTTATCATACTCTTCCTTCCACATAAGAGGACAGAAAATCACAGTGACAGAAGGGTTGAGGTGTTATTACTATACTTAAGCCTCGACCTCGATGGGGTAATTACGGTGATACAATTGGTAACAACGATGGAGAAGGTGAAGGTGAAGGACAAACTGTTACTGAGTGACGATGAGTGCCCTTACTGAACACAACATAATTATAAACTGTATGGAAGGCTGACGACATATACGTAAAGGGAAGATGAACCTATGAACTATTTCTTAACCTCTACAATGAATCTCTGAGCCTATCTGTTATCCCATTTGGGCTTTATACAAGTTTAAGAAGGTGGAAAGATACTATTGTCCCTTAATGTAGCCTCTAGTTACGAAACAACCCAATATATTATAACCCTTCACCTCGTTCACATCTATTTCTCTACATACTCTCAACCATATGACCCCTTCGGACCCAAGTCATTCACTTTCAGTTCTTTATCTGTCCACTCTTTTCTTCTGTTTCCTTCGTGTTTAATTTCCTTCCTTTCTATCTCCTTCTCCTTCGTGCTACAAGGTCTTACAGTTCCAGCGTGGTCTTTTTTCTTCCTCTTCACTTCTCAGTCATGATTCCTCTGCCATGCTGTATAATTTTCTACAGCTACTAATAAAAAGAACATAATATCAAGGACTTACAGCTGCGTGTGTATTACTATTTAAGAACGGAATCAGTACTAAACAAGTAATGTAATCTTTGTTTTCTTCACTTTATGGACCTTATTCCCAGTCGTCGTTGTTGACAATTAAATCAAAGAAGTATGGATCTATTGGCTCTTTTATTTATTTATACTTTCGGTTATGTGTACATCCTTCGGGTTTGACTAAGAATTTGGAACCCCCACCCAAAAAAAAAGAAAAAAAAAAAGTGTACTAACAACATTCTACACACACAACTGATACATCAGGAACAGTCTATAGCCGTGTACTTTTACTTTTGTTTGTAATCTCCAGTATTTTTTTCATCGAGTATTAAGTGGATTAATTAATCTCGAGTGAAATGGCCCTTGATATTGATTCTTCCCTAATTTCTCTTGGGAGTTGAACTTATAAATGGAAACACAAGTGCCCTGAGCCTCTTTTTCCATGCATACGAAAGGAGCATTCACAGATGGCACATACATTTCCCAGCGAAGGTGAAGTCTACGGAACTTACTCTGAAACTTTATACGCTTTCACTAACAATATAGTGTGACTGCTTGCTTATACAGCTGCATACTTCAAAAACAACTGTGTGTGTGTGTGTGTGTGTGTGTGTGTGTGTGACAGAGAGGAGAGAGAGAGAGAGAGAGGGGGGGGGGGGGGATGCATATACAAATGGAAGGAGGAAAATGCCAAAAGGGTGCAATTATACACACTAAAATAACCATAAAATGAAGGGAGAGAATGGGAGGGAGGGCATGGAGTGTCTTTTGAAGGGTGATTTCCTTTCATTACCCACTAACTGAGGGAGAATAGGGCCGCCTCCTTCCTCCCTTCTTTTCCAAACCTCCATTACTACCTCTCCACCGTCTCTCCCTTCTTATCATTCGCCCTTTATACCCTCAACCCACTTAGGCTATATTCAGTCCACCCTCAATTCTATCTGTTCCTTCCACTCCCTCATCCACACAATAGTCTCTCTCTCTCTCTCTCTCTCTCTCTCTCTCTCTCTCTCTCTGTCAATCTTTTTTTTGGTTAATACACATGAGATTATATAGAATTTTGGATACAGACTGTACTTTTGTAACTTGCTCTTCTATCCTTCCTTCCTTTACTTCTCTCTTTGCTATTTCACTTCTTTCAACACCAATTTTCCTTACAACTCTTCCTCTTGTAGTTTCTCATCTTCTCTCTTTAACATATATATTGTCTGTTACTGTTAACCCCTGTCAGTTCTTGCCCCATTCTCCCTGTCTTTGCTGTTGGTTCATTTTATCCTTCCCCTCGTGGGTGGTTCTCCATGCAATATAAAGCAGTTCCCCAGTTCTTCAATCTCTCCCCCCCCTCCTTCCGCTGTGTTTACAAACAAACTGCACGTGCCCCTTCCCACTCCTACCCTCCCTCTAGCTATCCCCTCCATTCCTTCAGGTCTCACTCCTTCCCTATACTTTCTCCCTCTGTACCCCTCCCATGCAGTCTGACAGGATCACGTCTCTCCCGTCTCTGTTACACATCTGAATCTTCTTATCTCCCCCCCTCCTTCTCTCTCATCTAACACACACACATACACACACACACTGACCATGTAGGGGTGATAAAGGGAAAAATGAGAGAAGGGTACTTAGATGAGAGAGAAAAAAATGTGTAAGAAGTTATAGAGATACGAGACTGAGAGAGTGAGTGAGTGAGTGAGTAGGGATGGAAATTGACTGAGAGGAGAGAGAGGAAGTTTGTAGAGGGGGAGGAAACGTATGACATTCCCCGTCCTGAAAGAGTCAGATGAAGGTGTGAGAGGAAGGAAACGACTGGGCCATGACTCTATGTTGATGGGGAAGAGGGAGTGGGAGGAGACAGACAAGAGATGTATACACCGATAAGAAGATAAACAACATGTATTGGTATAAAAATGTAGGTGAACTGATATAGATGCAGAGATAAGAGGAACTGATAAACAATGGGTCGAGTAAAATGAGTCACGAAATCAAACAAAACGTCGATTTTTTTTTTCTTGTCACTTCATGTCACTTGTAAATTAAACTATGCATATATTTTTGTTCTCACGTGGTAGGTACTGGTTTGAGACAACACTAGGCTATCAGGAAAACTCTCAAACACAATAAAAAAAAAAATTATAACGTAGGTGTAATCGAGTTGGGGTGACAAACATCAGTGATTGGTTTAACTCGTACCTCTAACTTAAAGAAAAATAATAAAAAATAAATATATAATAATAATAATAATAAAGAGATTGACGAGAAGGAAAACGAAAAGACGAAAACATTGTAAAATATCGCGAACATGGAAAAAAGAGAGAAAAAAAAAAGTGTGAGAAGAGAAACCTGGAGATGAGAATTATAGAAGAGTAAAGACGAGTGTGACGAGGATACCGAATAAAAAAGAGACAAGAGGACAAACCAAGAAAAATACGACTGTGGTGAAAAAAGGAAGAAGAGAAGGAAGAGAGGAAGGGAGCAGTAAACATAGAGGGTAAATATAGACCCAATACTCTTCCTTACTCAAGATGGAGGGTTCACTTTCTACCTTTCTCTCCTCTTGTTCTGCCTCTTTGTCTTATTACTATTTCATTCCTTTCCTCTTTTTCCTTTCCATATTTTCTCTACTTTCCTTCTTATCTCCTTTCTTTTATTGTTTTACTCTTTTCCTCCCATATCATCATCATCATCTCAATCCCTTCTTTTACTTCACGTTTTGTTTTTCCTCTTCCCTCCTCCTCTTTCTCCTGATCTTCCTTCCTCTTCCTCCTCAACCTATTTTCCCTGTAGGTAATCTGACTCTCACACGCATGAAAAACCTGACAGTCAGACGCCATTCCCCCCACCACACACACACAAACTCATAAACATTCAGATTCCCCGGCACACACACACACACACACACTTATAAACATTCAGATTCCCCGGCACACACACACACAAACTCATAGGCTAACCATTCAGATTCCCCAACAAACACACACACATACACACACAAACTTATAAACATTCAGATTCCCCAAAACACACACACACACACAAACTCATAACCATTCAGATTCCCAAACACACACACACACACACACACAGAGGAGCCCCAGTGTGAATATAGGGGCACTATCTAGAAGTGGCTTTTAAAATTCTTATATAGTGTAGTGAAGGAGAGTATAGGAGAGAGTGAATAGAGCATGAAGTCTCACTCACTCACTCACTTGGCTTCTCCCTGTCCTATATTGACGTTTGTTTAGAAATTGTAAATCAAGTCGAGTGTAAATATTATCCACACTTTTACTCCTTCAAAGAGCATCGGCATTATATAACCTCTTAATATTTCTCAGAGTAAGACTATGTTACCGTGTCTTATATACCAGATGTGTTTAATTAAGTGGATAAGTTGTTGTGGGAGGACTGAATTCAATTTAGTCTCCCGAACGATATTACGAAACAGATTATCTCACTCGTATCCTGAGGTATTTTGTTTGGCGGCACAGACTGGATAAATCTGTAGCCTTACATTTCCCTCACAACAAATTATCTCTTTAAATCTGTTACTTGGTCATTTGTTTCTCTGGAGACGAGGGACATAATTCTATCTGGAAGGGTTTAGTTTCAGTTCATACTTGTAGAAATACCAGGAATAGTAAAGAAATATTGTCAGCTACTCTACTGTACAGAAGAGCACACATATACATACATACAACCATAATTATGTAAATTCTATTGATACTTCCTATGTAAATATTGCAAGTAAAATCATATTCATAGGACCATATACAAATAATTATAGTATTACATTTCAGTTATACGGTATACATACAACACATATATACGAGTATATGCATAAATAAAAGACATACAAAGTGTGCATACGCATAATGTAGTCAATGAATGCATGCACACATACAGGCAAACACAGAGACGCACTATCTCTCGGACCACAGAAACGAGGAAAAAAAGTAGCAAAAACACAAACTGATCTTGAACAAGCCACATCACGTGCACCTAAAACCACAACTGAAAGGTCACACAAACACACACAAATGACAACACGCAGCCCATCACACAAACACACACAAATGACAACACACAACCCATCACACAAACACACACAAATGACAACACGCAGCCTAAACACACGTAAAAACACAAACACACATGGTTATATGAAGAAACGTGCATGCAGACCCATTTTGTCTTATGCAACACACACACACACACAAATCCCCTACATAAAAACATAAACAACCCCGACTCGTGCGCACACACTCCAATTATCTTACACACACACACACACACACACACACTCTCAACATTCCACGTGGCTCAAGTAGCATTTAAAACACTTAAGAGTTTACGGTACGCAATACGACTGAGTGAGTGGGAGGGAGGGAGTGAGGGAGGGAGGTGGGTATAGGTGGTCTGGGAGGGTGAGCAGAGGAAGGCAGGAGTGGATGATGAGACAAGGAAAGAAGATAAACAAAAGAAAAGAGAACTGGCAAGATATTCGTATGGGGTGAAAGGCAGGATGGGAGTGATAGATAGGTGAATGCAGACTGGGGGACGGTCAGGGAATGCAAAGAGGGAGTGCATGAGCCAAGATATACAAAATGGGTAAGGAGTAAAGGGAATGCAAAGGGGGAGGATATCAGGGGATGGGGGGGGGGCAAAGGGGAAGGGAGTCAGATAATGAACGTAACAAGACGAGGAGGTCAGAGAAATTTGCCAAGGGGAAACCAGGAGGGAAGGAAGAGTGACACAGTAAGCAGAAGCAGATGGTTAATAGGGTGAGTTTGGTAGGCAGGGGAGGGGAAGATACAATGCCAGAAGGAGAAGGTAGGGAAGGAAGGAGGGGAGGGAAGGAAGGGAGTGCAGAGGGGAAGGAATGAAGGAAGGAAGGAAGGAAGGAAGGAAGGAAGGAAGGAAGGAAGGCGTGAATTAAATGATGAAAACCTAGAAGGGCGAGAAAGGATAAAGGAAGGGAACAGGGGGTTTGAATGAATAATAAATAAAGGATGGGAGGAAGGGAGGGAAAGTTGGAGAGGGTGAGGAACAGGGAGAGGAGGGGAGAGCAAGTCACAAGGGATAAGGGGTAAGAGGAAATGGGGGTAAGAGGAAATGGGAATTAAAGGAAAGGGGAGAGAAAAGGGACGACGGAGGATTGGAAAAGAAATACAATATTTGGGAGAAATTGTGATAAGAGGAAAAACGAGAGAAGGGAATGGAAGGAGAGGCAAGGAGTAAGATGAAAGGAGAGCTGGGAGAGGAAGAATATCTCAAAATGTAAGTAATAAGAAGGTAAGGAATGGAAAGGGTCGGAAGAAAGGAGAGGAGGACAGAAAGACGTGGAAAGGAAGGAGAGGAGAATTAACAGACTTGGAAATGATGAAAATGAGGAAAGGAAGGCGTGGGAAATGTGAGAAGAAAAGGAAGATAAGAAGGGAAGGGAAGGAAAGGGAAGGGAAGGGAAGGGAAGGGAAGGGAAGGGAAGGGAAGGAAGGGAAGGAAGGGAAGGAAGGGAAGGGAAGGAAGGGAAGGAAGGGAAGGAAGGGAAGGGAAGGAAGGGAAGGAAGGGAAGGAAGGGAAGGGAAGGGAAGGGAGGGGGTCGGTGTGAAGCGAGTCAACCCAGTTCACTACCAACAGGTTTCACAACAAGAGCAAAACTGGTGTTACCTGCCCACACAATCCATCACAATTCTTCATAACTACCACAATCCACCACAACCCTTCATAACTACCACAATCCACCACAACCCTTCATAACCACAATCCACCACAACACTACCACAATCCTTCAAAACTACTACAATCCACCACAATCCTGCATAACTACCTTACCTCTTTGTAACTATCACAACCCTTCATAACTACCACAATCCCTGATAACTGCCTCAACCCACCACAATTCTACATAACTAACAAACTCTATATAACTACCTAATCCGCCACAAACCATCATAATTACCACATCACACCATATTCGTACAACTCTTTATTACTGAAACCTGGTGAAAGTTCTGTATAATCGTAAGTTACTGTGTCTTAGTATAAATGACAGAGGATTTTATATATATTCTTACTTTCGAAAGGGTAATGAATGACAATAACAACACACACTAAAACCCATCAAACCTAAGCTTCCTTTGATCTGACCCAACTCTAAAACTGTTTGTAATCCACCACCACAACAACAAATAATAATCATTGGAAAGACACCCACAACTTCACCAACCACCACACATCCTACCCAAATAAACCTTAACTCCAACAAACCCACCACACATAACAATAATCAGAAAGACACCCACAACTTCACCAACCACCACCCATCCCACCCAAATAAAACTTAACTCCAACAAACCCAGCACCACTCCCTCGAACCCACCACTATAGCCATCCACCCACCAACACCAGCTGACCACACACGAGGCCCCACCACCAACAGCAGAAGTAGTGAGGGTGGTTGGTGCCAGGTGTGTTTGCCAGACCCTCTCTACACTTGACATGTCACCAATGTTTTCTTCCGCCTCTATCCTCTTTAACTGACTCCAACTCACTCAGTCTCTGCATACCTTCCTGCCTGCCTGCCTGCCTCTTCTTTCTCTCTCTCATCTAACACACATACACATACACACACACATTGAATAGAGACTGACCATGTGGTTGATAATTGTTTTCTCATTCACGTCTGTGTAATTTCCGTCTCCCTGACTGACTCATAGTTCCCCTTTCTCAACTCTGTGACTCATGGTCATTTTCCTGTTTGGCCTGGCCTTGCCCAGTCCCTGTCCAGCCTGCTCTTCCTTGGATTGTTCTGCCAGTCTCGCCATTTTTTGCTTTGTTACCTTCCTCTTCCCATGTTTTGCCTTGCCTGTCTGATCTCCCTTCATGCATGACTACCCTCTTACCTGTCTATGTGTCAGCCAACCTGTCATATGACCAAACCCTCCTGCCTGTATTATCTCCCCCTGTATCGCTTTACTTAGCTTCGCTTTCTCTGTTTGTCTGTCTGTTTTTCCTACCTACTTACCTGCCACACTTCCTTGTCTAACTTGTTTTGTTCTGCTCTCATTTTTGCATGCCTGTCAGTCTATCTGTCAACCACACGACATACTTACAATCGTGTACCATTATATATCTTACAGCCATTGGCCCACAAATATACACCTCTCAACCACAGCTGCCAAACCCTCCACACCTGCTACACAACTGCCTCTCAAGGCCTACCATACAAGCGTCACTCCATACCACAACACTACCTGGTATCATACAACTGTTCTCCCACATCCACCTACAACACATAATATATCCACCACAACTACCACACATGTAAACACTCACCAGCCTATCACACAACTGTTTTCCTACACCCATTTACAATACATGGCTACCACAACTACCACTCTTGTTCCCACTCACCCACCAATCAAACAACTGTCCACCACCACACCTAACTTACAACTGTCCCTCCTTCTACACCTACCATTATACCCACCCCTCCTTATTCCTACTTAGTGTTTACATATTATAAATGTCCCCATATTTTACTTCTCTATTTCCCTCCCTCCTCAACTCATGGTTCTTGTCCCCTTCTCTAATCGAGTGACTCACCCTCTCTTTCTCCCTCCCTCTTTCCCCCCCATTCATTCTCCCTCCCTTCCTCTTTCACTCCTCCTCTCCTCTCTCTCCATCGTATTGAACAACAGGGGATTAATGAAGGGGAGATGAGAGGGGAGGAAAGGAGGGGGTAAAAGGGGGAGAGATCTGGATGGTGGATACAGGAGAGAGAGAGAGAGAGAGAGAGAGGGAGAGGGAGAGAATCATATCCAAGAATCTCTCTCTTTCTCTCTCACACACACACATCATCGGCCATAAACAAGGTCTTGACATTGACATATGTCGCATTCTGGCGAGGTAACAACCCACACACGCAAACCTCCACACGCACACACGCACACTCACAGACTCAGTAACGCACAAGCCCATAAGCGTATACAAACCTATATCCACATTCAAACTCTCAAACAAAACCTTCCTACTCATCCAAATGTAGTCTACACTTATTTTACTTCATATAAACCGAATGAATCTCTTCACACACAAGCTACTTCCGAACACACTCACACACCAAGACACACACATACACACACACACAGCCTTCACTCTCGCATCATCTCACAGTTAACACGCAAACACCACAAACACGACGTAGACAATCCACAGGCACGCCAAGCTACACACACACACACACACACTCTATACACAGTACATACAATCACCAACACACACATACAAACGAGAGAATACACGCCAACTTCCTCAGGCACATACTTTCTCTTCCATACAATCTCACCAAATGCAATCTCACACGCACCTACAGTCACGTACGATATACAGTATTATCACGTCACGTTAATAATGGCGTACTGACAAGAGAAATGGTTATAGGAGGGAACTGAAGGAAAAGGGAGGGGCGAAGGAAGAGGGGGAAGTTGAGGGGAGAATGGTAGGAGTGAGGGGAGGGAGGTGAATGAAGTAGTGAGGGGAAATGTGGGAAGGGAGACGAGAGCACGAAAAGAGTGAGACAGTGAGAAAGAGGGAGGAAGCAAGTGAAAACTAGGAAACGGAGGCAAAGAAGTATATATATATATATATATATATATATATATATATATATATATATATATATATATATATAGAGAGAGAGAGAGAGAGAGAGAGAGAGAGAGAGAGAGAGAGAGAGAGAGAGAGAGAAGGGAGGAATGTGAGTGAGGGGAGAGGTTGGATGGACCTGCGGGGGACGGGTGTGGCAAGAGGGCGAGGGGAAAAGTAGAAAAAAAGAGAGTGGGAGAGAGAGAGAGAGAGAGGAAGGGAAACTAACAGAGGAGAAAGAGGGATGAAAACAAGGAAGAAGTTAAATGGAGAATGTAAAGAAGGAACAGGGAAGAAAGGGAGAAATAAAGAACTAATCACATAAGGAAGATGAGGAGGATGAACAACAAACAGATAGTAGACACACCAGACAAACTTCAATACCAAAGAAATAAATCACGAGAAAAATAATGAGAAGCCAAGAAACGAGAAAAAGAGAACATGATATGACAAAGAAAAATAATAATAATAATAGGAAGGGGTAATGAAAGGCACAATTTGAGGGCATTTCGTGGAGGTAACCAAAACAGACCTCAACCCATGCAGCGATCAATATACAACAACACGAGGCTGACGAGTTATTTGGGGGGGAAGAGCAGCACCGAGTTACAGTAGGAATACTGTTACATACATTGGATTAGGCTACGTTGACTGGCAGCATGGAATGGGTTTGATGCTGAGGGATTGTAGCTATAGTGGAGATGGTGATTGTTATATATGGTAAAGAAGGAATGTTAGGAGTGAGTGTGGGATTATTAACCTCATTACTTCTCTCTCATTCCCAGTCAAATTTCTATCCCTATTCCCCTCCCCTACTCTCTCTTACCTCCCTCCTTTCTCTCTTTATTATTCACATTTTCTCATATTTTTTTTTAACTCCTTTTTGACCTCTCTCCTTCTCCCTCTTTTCCCCCTCCCGTTTCCTAAATTGGACAGAAAACCATACTCAGGCCTGGTAATTAATGAAGGAAGAAAAGAGGAGACGGAAGAGTAAAGGAAGGGAGAGACGGGGGTGGGGTGGGAGGAGGTAAATTAGGGAGGGGAAGGGCAAATGGAAGGGAGGAAGGAAAGTAGAGACGGCTGGAGAACAGGAGAGGAAGAGAAAGATGTGGAGAGGAAAATGAGGGAAGAAAAGGGAAGCAAGGAAAGAAGAAGAGAATGGAAATGTATGTTAAAAAAAAAAAAAAATCTGAGACTATAAGAAGATAGAAAAATAAATAGGAAGGAAAATGGAATGAATGAATAAAGGAAGGAAATAAGAAATAGGAGGGAACGACGAATGAATGGAGAAGAAACAAAACAAAAATAACAGGGAGGAAAGAGGAAGGGTTGGAAGGAGGTTTCTAAAGTAAGAGGGTTTGAATGGAGGGGTGGAGATGGAAGGGGGGGGGGGCTGGCTGGCTGGAGGTAACTGAGGAAGGTGGAATGGAATGGGTGTGAGGTAAGACATGGAGGTAGGAAGGAGAATGGAATGGCTGTGTGGCAACAAGGAAGGAGGGGAGGTGAAGAAGGGGGGATAAGAGGAAAGGAGATATAGGGGGATGGAGAGGGAGGAAAGGAGAAGCGAAGATGGGAAGAATGAGGGATAAGAGGAAGGGAGATAGGGGGATGGAGAGGGAGGAAAGGAGACAGGAGAGGAGAAGGAAGATGGGGAGGAGAGGAGAGGAAGGAAGCCTAGAGAGATGGGAGAAGAGGAAGGGGAGGAAGACAATAAAGAAGGAAGAAGATAATGGGATAAATGAAAATAGGAGGTGCATAAACAAATATCAACACGAAAGGGAAAAAGAATAAAGGTGGATGAAAGAGAAGAGGTAATAAATAATATGAGGGAGATAAGACGAGTGGCGATAGATGGAAGGAAGGAAGGGAGAGGGAGAGAGGAGGGTAAGGAGTAAGGGAATATAAGGGTGATATGATTAGAAGGTATACCATGATTACTTAATACTTCCTTCCGTGCTTCTCACCAGTCTCTCCCTCTTCCTCCTCCTCTTCTGTACCTCATCATCCCTTTCCTCTGTATTCTCGTTTATCATAGTTTTTCCATTATACTTTAATTCTTCCACTTCCACCATTCTCTTTTCCTCTTTTTAATATCGTTCATTCCATTTCTTTTTCCTTGCTTCGCGTCTTTCTTTTGTCTCTCTCCTTTAACTACACCTTCTACTGTGTGTGTGTGTGTGTGTGTGTGTGTGTGTGTGTGTGTGTGTGTGTTGGTACATACACAAACAGAGGTGGTGAGAGTGACTTCCTATTCTTTCCTCAGTCTTGCCTCTCCTACTAATCCTCTCCTCTCGTCGCCTCTTTCTTCATTCTCTCTCCCAAGGATTTTCCACTTTCGTCATTGTCAAGGTCACGGAGGGAGAGGAAGTGTGGGAGGAGAGGGAGGGAGAGAGGGAGGGAGGGAGGGCGAGGACTGGAGGGTAAGGGAGGGAGGAACGAATACAGCAAAGTAAAAATGGAAGGAAATAAACATAAAATGAAATAAAACAATAAATAAAATATTGAAGTAAAGATGAAAAGAATAACAGAGAAAATAAGAGACGGAGAAGGAAACAGAAGAAACTGGACAGAGAAACAGAGGAAGTAAACAGACAGGAAGAGGGTGAGGGGAGGTGGAGGAGCTACTGTACGTGTTCATGGTGGGACCCAGGTAAGTGGAGAAGGAAGAGTGAGAAGGGGTGGAATGGGAAGAGGGAGGAGAGGTGGAGGAAACGTGGAGTAAAGGAGGTGGGGAGAGACAATATGTATGTGTATGTATGTATGTGTGTGTGTGTGTGTGTGTGTGTGAAATGGAGTGGGGGATGGAGTTGAAGAATGATAGGGAGCAGTGTGTGTGTGTGTGTGTGTGTGTGTGTGTGTGTGTGTGTGCAGGAGTGAGAGGTAAAGGGTGCGTAGGTGGAAGAAGGAAGTGTGTGGTTTGAGGAAGGATAGGGAGGTGTGTGGATAAGGAGGGAGTGGAGGAGGAAGGGGAAAGTGGGAGGGGGGATGGGAAGGGATGAAAAAAGGTAAATGTGTGGGAGTAGGGAGGGAGAAAGACAGGTGCGTGGGTGGAGGGAGGTGAGGGAGGGACAGTACAATATAAGGAATAAGAGAATAGGAGATATTGAAAAAGACAGACGGAGAGATGAAAGGAGGGGAAGGAGGAGGAGACAGAAGGAAAGAAGAAGAGAATAAGGTTGAGAGCGAGGAGGAGGAAAGACTTGAGCACACTGGCGCCGGTATGGCCTTGGGAGGGGGAGGGGGAGGGGGAGGGTGGAGGGGGAAGGGAAGGGAAGGGAAGGGAGAGGGATGAGGGAAGGGAGAGGGATGAGGGAAGGGAAGGGAGAGGGAGGAGGGAAAGGAAGGGGGAGAGAAGGGAAGCGTAGAAAAATACTAGTGAGGAAAGAGTTAGGGAGGGAAAGAGAGCTGGAGGGAGAGGGAGGGAAAGAGTGGAGAAGGGAAGCGTTGGAAAAATGTTAATGTGAGAAGAAACAGGGAAGGAAGGAGACTAGGAGGGTGAGGGGAAAGGAAGGGAAGAAGAGGAAACGCAGGGGAGGGTGTAGCAGAGTGGGAGCAAAGGGAAATGTATTGTTAGGGAAAGAGTTAGTTAGGGAGGACGAGGGACGATCAGACAACTTCCTTCAATTATCACCATCATCATTAAATATCATCATCATCATCATTCCTATCGCATTGCACATTGTCATCATTATTACTATTAACACTCCAACGATGATGATGGAACTGGTGTGGTATGAAACAGTCTTCACCAAAAGCTTCTCAACTTCTCCAGCCTACAGCTAACATCTCCTATAAGTACAGTCCAGGACAAAGGTATCATATTCAATTAAGTATATTACTATGAATGGATTGCAGTTCTTGGCTTCTGAAACGGGTGCTGGGGTTGTTATTGACTGGATGAGTTGGTGAACTTTAGAGAACAACACCACCACCAAGAAGAACAACAACAACAGTAAGAGTGACAGTCA
The DNA here is from genome assembly GCA_033782935.1 of Petrolisthes cinctipes. Taxonomy (NCBI): domain Eukaryota; kingdom Metazoa; phylum Arthropoda; class Malacostraca; order Decapoda; family Porcellanidae; genus Petrolisthes; species Petrolisthes cinctipes. The sequence goes on along the minus strand of JAWQEG010004523.1, from coordinate 58,976 downwards.
ATATTTTAGTTAATCTATTCCCTTTTTTTGGTAAACTTTGGAGGAATCAAGGCGCTCTAATTTAAATTTTTCCACAGGGTCGGTAACTTGCGGTTTGTTGGGAAGGAGTGTGTAAAGTAGAGGTTAGGTGTCTGGAATACAAATGGTGTCTCTGTCTCCGTTGTGAGTTGGGAGTATATATATCTTTCTTCCTTCAGACTCTATATACGTGATGCTCGTCTCGATTTAACCCTTGGCAAATGGAGTCTAATCTTATTGTCTCGGATGTAAGATGTTGTTTATGGGTTAATGGTTCAAGTTTTTAGTCTTTGGATATTAGTAGATCGCTTTCCGTCAAACAAAAATAAAAATAGAAAAAGGTTTTGTTGTCGTCAAAGAATAATGTGCTTGACGTGGGTCGGTGTTTCAAGGTATATAGGTGGTGAAGTAAGGACAATGAAAACATATTTACAGTATATTTGGTCCGGGAGCAAAACTACCAACAAAAACTGGGCTGATTACTGTACAAGAAGAAATGTGATATAGAAAACAAATCCCACAAAGATAATATGTGTAAGATGCAGCAAACTATAATATACATCCAACATTATTACACACACACACACACAAAAAAAAAAAAGGGACAAACGAAAATGATAACACAACAAGAAGATAGACGACACTAAACAACCGAACACGACAAAATAAGAAAGCGTAGAGAATTGCAGAGTACCGTAAACACCAAGCAAGGACTGACCGACTCCATGCATGGCGTCAGGGGCTACTTGTGATGCAGGGGAGTGAACCTGGTGGGGTGGGAGGTCATACAGAGGCTGTCGACCCTCAGGTAGATAAAGTCATGGGATGTGAGTGGAAGGGACAGGGTGGATGGTTGGATGGTGGAGTTGTAGAATGATACACAAGATAACAAAAAGGGACAGTGAAATATAGTCCCAGGGAAGTCCGCTGATTACAGTATCAGGTTCGAATTATTACAAAATATTAGAACCTACAAACTGTGCCAGAAAACAAATGTTACAAAGCCTGTGGTCTGCTTTGTAACACAATTTAGAGAAATGCGTATCTTCCAATTCGTTTAGAGGAGAGCTGGAGTGACAGAGGATAGGAGAAAGGAGATTACAAGGGAAAGGGGCGAAAGAGTTTGAAACACTCCACAGCAGCCTGAGAAACTCGAAACCACAGCACAACACAGCATCCCTGAAACAAGATTGAGACACTTGCCCTGGCTGGAAGAGTTGCCAGTGATATGAATTCCGAACCAAGAGACTCTGTCCGTATCAAATTTACCCTGACCATGATTCGTGGGTGTCCTCTAACAACGAACAGGCTGGGGGAGGAAGAAAGTGTGTGTGTGTGTGTGTGTGTGTGTGTGTGTGTGTGTGTGTGTGTGTGTGTGTGTGTGTGTGTGTGTGTGTGTGTGTGTGTGTGTGTGTGTGTGTGTGTGTGATAAATAAACCCTTAGTAGCCTCAGACACATCTTAGAGGGACACAGTGACATCCTCATCAATATTTACCCAACCGTATTATGAAGTCATTTGTGTTCGGGTGACGGATGATTACAAACAGGAGCTCATCATTCTTGTATCAGATATAATTGTTATTCAAAGAGGAGGATAATATTATTAACCAAAAGGGTAAAAGAAATGGCTAAGAAGCATCGTCAGAACGTTTAAGAGAGAAATGTGAAATGTGTTGTTGGGACACTGAGAGACTTGACTGTGAGGCTGGTGAGGTGACGAGAGGATGGGGGGGAATCAAGTGCTTCCTGTCCTCGCCTCCCATTACCCCCACTCACCCACTCCCCCCCCCCCAACCCCACACCGCCACACTCCTCCAATGTAACACAATTTAAGACCCACACGTGAGAGAGAGAGAGAGAGAGAGAGAGAGAGAGAGAGAGAGAGAGAGAGAGAATCAAAACTCTTACTGGCCATGATAATATAACAAATGTAGAGTATAATTACTAAAAGGACAAATGGATGGAATGAGGAAATATATGATGAGAGTGTAATAAGGTCTGGAGTTAGTGAACAGGTTTGGTTGACCTACAGTAGATAGACACCCCCAGGACACCAGGCCAGGTCTGTGTACCTTCACTGACCTGCATGGAATGTGCTCTCTCATTCATTTTTTTAATTTAAGAGTATTTGATTAATTAACTACAATATCAATTGATTGTATTACATTTAGTGTTTATTATAATAATTTACAATATTACCGTATAACATTTTGTGCTGATTACAACAAGTTATGAGAATGGTAACACACTTCGTTTAATGCAGCACGATGTATGAGACTATAACTTTATGTCACACTGATTATATTCCCCAAACCTTTACCCAAACCTTTGCAATGTCATAGCACTCTTTTGGAAGATGGTGTTGGTGAAGAATGGTTTAGACGAAGTGTGGGTTTATGGTCAGCTTTAAACAGGGTACAAGGTAAGATGACATCATAAGTTAAGAGAAGTTGTCAGGAGCAAGGAGGTCAGACTGAAGGTGTTGTGGTCTTATGATACTTTAGGTTAACATCGCCCCAACAACTTTAAGGCAGGGGATGGTACTGTGTTGGTAAATCTTCAGTAATTGATTCCTCCAAACTATTCCAGGCAACAGACGTCCATTATATTTGTTAATCTGGTCTTGTTTCCATGCATACTTTGGGGGAAATCAAGGCGTTCTAATGTACCAAAAGTATAGTGACCCCTTCAAGGCAAAGTGAAGGACAAACGTAAAGGGGAGGAGATGGAGGCAGTGACAGTATATATCAATTTCTTTCCTCTACTCTCCTCTCCTCTCTTCACTGTCTCGTCTCCACTTCACTTTTTCCTCCACTCTAACTCACTCCACCTCAACACACCTGTGGCGTTAATGCAGGAAGGAGGGGGAGGGAGGGGGGAGTGTTCAGCGGGGATGCAGGTGGAAGGAGGTAAGATTGTGGTGGAGAATATTTCGGGAGAGAGAAACAAGGAGGGATGAAAGTAAAGAGCCGAGATAAATTTCTGAGAGGGAGGAATGGATAGTAAGATGGGAAGTCAATCCAAAGAAGAGGGATGGTGAAGGACTGGGGATGAAGGACTGAAATAAATGCACAAACGTAAGCAAACAAACAAACAAAACAAACAAAACAAAACCTCAAACTGTTTCACTTTCTCTCACACACATAAGCACGGACAGTCAAGAATCTCTCTCTCTCTCTTTCTCTCTCTCTCTCTCTCACACACACACACACACTCACACACACACACACAGGAGACACTGACAATAATAATTTTGCCTCAAGCCAGCCTCCAGGCGTCTCAGGCCTCCATCCCACCTTCTTACAACCTTCACATTATATTTTCTGAGCACAACCATCCACATTTCCAGATCCTGAGTTGGTATGGGAGTGTGTTGGTGTGAGAGTTGTGGAAGTGTGTTGTAGAAAATATATTAGGTGTTGTGAGAGTTAGTTAGTAGAAGTGGTATAGTTTAGTGGATGTGGGTATGTGAGTGTTACCATGTAAGTTGTGAGAGAATACAGTCCTCAATACCAACCTTTTCAACACAAGTAACCTCATATTGGGGTTGGACTGGTTATGTAGTCAGTAATATTTCTCTCTGAACCTGGAGCCCACCACTTATTATAAAGACGGGAGATGGGGGTCAAGATTATTATGGTAAATTTTCAATATACAATTTCTCTCAGACATCTCACCGCCTCTTAAGGGGAGATTCTCTTGTTGGTGAATTGGAAGGTTTCTGATTCCTCCAAATTGCATCAATAAATAGACATCCCCATTTGTAACATTGAAGTCATCTGTTTCCTGGCATAATTTGGAGGAATCAGTAACCCTCAAATATACCAACATGATAATCTCTCCTTAAATGTGAACAGGTAATAAATGAAACACCAACAAATATATTTTTAGGGACCGTACACTCACACTTCCTCCTCGACCTTATCACCCACCTATTGGCCACACCAAGGCTGACTCACACCCTCTACTCTAATCACACCTCACTTATTGCAGGAAAAAACCTAGACCCAACGTCGTGCGTCCACTGATAAAAGTCACTATTTACAACGCTAATGGCAAGGTTAATGTCTGATGATTTGAACTTTTTTCCTAGTATTGCTCATTGCGGGTTTGTTAAGAAAATATTTAACCGTTGTTGCACATATTAACAAAATAAATGAGACAAAAATAAAGAGGAAAATGTGCCAGTAAAGTTTCTTAATAATATAATATTGTCTGGTGGTATAGCATTTGATTATCTCTTAAATTCATAAACTTGAATAGTCTTACCTGAGCAATATGAAAAACACTTACCTACAATAAAACTACAAACAGATAATCCACATTTTTAGAACATGGAAATACAGATAACAAACTGTACACGAGTGAAGTTTTTTTTTTCACGAATCATCTGCCTCTACTTCACAAACAAATTCTTACGTAGTTTTCAAGAAATTACTGTTAATATGCCTTCTCGATACAGGTAAAAAAAATGACGTGTGTGTGAGTGAGTGAGTGAGTGAGTGAGTGAGTGAGTGAGAGTGTGTGTGTGTATGTGAGTGAGTGTGAGAGTGAGTGAGTGAGTGTGTGTGTGTGTAATTATGTACTCACCAACCACCATGAGGGAGAATTCGAAGCCTCTCTTGACAGCCTTCCTGTACACTTGGTTGGGCAGGTTGGCGAACCCTACGTAGCCATCCACTTCCCTTGTCCTCCTCTCCTTCACCAACTCCTTCACTAGTTTGTTCTGTAAGTAAACCAACACAACAATGATTAGTTCACCATTCATAAGGTTAAGATGGGGAGGTATGGTAAGGTAAGAATGAAGGAGGCAGGGAAAGAGAAGGTAGGGAAGGTAAGGTAACGATGAAGGAGGCAGGGAAAGAGAAGGTAGGGTTAAGATAGGGAGGGAAGTTAAGGTAAGGATCAAGGAGGTAGGGAAAGAGAAGGTAGGGAAGATAAGGTAAGGATGATGAAGGAAAGGAAAGGGAGGGTAGGGGAAACAAGGAGGAAGGACAGAAGCAAGTATATTATGTGACGGAAGGATAGGCAGTGAGGAAGACAAAAGGTAATCAATGTCAATACAAACACGATCATCTCCTCCACCACCACACATGGATAACAAAGCAACACACACACACACACACACACACACACACACACACACACACACACACACACACACACACACACACACACACACACACTCTCTCTCTCTCTCTCTCTGACACCAGAAAAAACAACAATGGAAAAAAGGGTAACAAAAACAGTGTAGTGAAACAATGATGGACAGGAAGATAATGTGAGAGAGAGAGAGAGAGAGAGGAGAGAAGAGAGAGAGAGAGAAGAGAGAGAGAGAGAGAGAGAAGAGAGAGAGAGAGAGAGAGAGAGAGAGAGAGAGAGAGAGAGAGAGGAGAGAGAGAGAGAGAGTAAAATGGTGATGTGTAAGGGAAATATTATGGAGAGCTAAGAGGAAAATTATTCATGTCCTTGTGTATATGACTGATGGCAGGGGAAAAGGTCAGGGCTCAGAAGTGGAGAAAAAAAAGAGCCATCAATATAGGAAGGGTTAAGGAGGGAAGAGGGGGATAAACACCGATAATAGAGGCCAAAGAAGAATTAAGGATACGGGGAAAAATACTGAAGAAGGGAGTGGAGTTGTAAGAAATAACAAAATTCAATTCAAAGAGTAAAATGTAGAAGAGGGACAGAGACGAATAATAGAAGGAAGGAAGGAAGAGAGAGGAATGGTAGACAGGGAGAGGAAAACGGGAGAATAATGAAGGAAGGAAAGAGTATAGGAAGAGAGAAGAAGGGAGTGGCAGACGGGAGATAAGGATAAATAAATGAGGGGAGCATTAAGAGGGGAAGAAAACAGAGCAGAGGGGAAAACGAGACGAGAGGAGATGAGGGAGGGAGAGGAAGGAAATATGAGAACGGAGGCGTTATAGGAGGAAATGCTCGAAAAGAGAGGAGAGAGAGAGGAGAGAGGAGAGAGAGAGAGAGGAGAGAAGAGGAGAGAGAGAGAGAGAGTTAGTTTACAAGAGACAAGTAGCAACTAAAAAGATGCTTACTTATATTGGGGAGGTATGTGTGTGTGTGTGTGTGTGTGTGTGTCTGTGGTGTGTGAGTGTGTGTGTGTAAGGGGGGGGGAAGAGAGGAAACGGGAGGGAAATATAAGTCCCAGTTTCAGAAAGAAAAAAAGTAGGAGGGAGAGAGAGGAAGGGCTAGAAAGGAAGGAGAGGAAGAAGAAAGAGATAGTCGTACTTGGAATGGAGAGAAGAACTGTGTGGTGAGTATATCTTGGGAAAAGTGTGTGTGTGTGTGTGTGTGTGTGTGTGTGCTGTGAGAGGGGAGAGAGAAAGAGAGGATCGATACACACATGGAAAGAGAGGAGACCAGTTAGTGAGAAGGGAAAGATGAGATAAAGATGCGACAGAAATAGCGAGGGGAAGGGAAACACTAGTGAGAGAGAGAGAGAGAGAGGAAGGGGTAAACACAGACACACACTCCAAGTTTCACACTCAATAACCTTATTCCTCTCTCACTCCTTCCTCCCTCACTGCTCTTATATCTAACAATTCCAGGCACTCTACCGTTCCCTCCCTCACACTTGACTCGCAAACTTACTCATTGTATTTCTCTTCACCATATTTTTCACCTTTAAATCCTACCCCCCTCCTCTCCTCTCTCTCTCTCTCTCTTCTCCTCTCTCTTCTCTCTCTCTCTCTCTCTCTCTCACTTACACACACTACACACACACACACACACACACAGAGGGATAAAGTGTACTCTACAAGGTCAACGAAAGAGGGACATGATACTGAATGTTGCGACCATTAGGGGGTCTTAATGTTACACACACACAACACACACACACACACACACACTTTCAAACAACCACACAAAACACATGCAAGCAGATTGTTATACCTCTCTCTCTCTCTCACACACACACACAGAAACAATAATAATTTCCACCCACCTCAGTACTTAAACACACAAATATACTCACCTCTTTTACACATACACAGAACATTAGTACGTCAACAAGTGGTAAAGTTTAACACATGTATACAAACAACACGTCAACAGGTGAACACTCAGGTACGAATTAACACTAACAGACAACACAAACAATCCATCCAAACACACACACGCACACACACACACACACCACACACACCCACACACAAGCTCACTCATTCTCGCAACTTGAACACGACACTTCTCGCAATGACAGCGTCCAGTAAGTTTGTCAGGTTTCACAAACTTTAACGGGCTAATTATGACTAACACAATCAACAACTTTCATATTAACTAAACGAATACTGAACTTCAAGCCAACACACACATCAGGCGTGTGAACTGACTGTATGTGGCACAAAATATAAATCACTTTAAATAATCATACAACAATGCAAAAGTATTTAACAACCTTTTAAAAATAATTAAATAAATAAATAAATAAATAATATATAAATAAATACTTAACATAAAGCACTTGACCTTCCTGTAACTACACCACCTCGTTATCTTGCCTTCAGTGTGGGTGTAAGTAAGTGAGGGAGGTGATGAGTGCCAAGGGAACCAGGTGGTGAGAGGTGGGTGAGTTGGCTCAGTGTTGTGGAACCTTATACCCTCTCTTACTTTACCTTACCCCCCCCAACACCACTCCAACTCCTCTCTCAGTCTCTTGCCAAGGTCCCATTTGTTTATCGGCCTCCAAAAATTAATAATAATGAATAAATATATTAAAATTATTAGCACTATTATTTTTGTTGTTGCTTTTTCACTATTACTATTTTAATTACTATTTATTTCGTCTTCGATAACGAAATATGGGTTAGTATAGTAAACCACAGCGTATCTAATAATTTTCTCTCGCTCCTCTTATATCATTACTCCCCTAACATAATATCCTCCCTGTCTCCTTTCCTTCTACCGCCCTCCTAACACATTTCTTCTCCATAAAAACTGTGCACAAAAATAAATACACCACCTTAAAAGTACAATAATTTACGATAATTTGACGTACGACTCTCAAATTTTCTTCAATAGATGTCTTCAGTTATAAAAATTCCTTGAGGTATGTAATCAGTTTTACAAAGTAGCGGTACTGGTGATACACGATGCATGCACACCCTGTCGCCAGAGGGTTGAGAAGGGGCCCCGCTGCCTCACTATAATTTTCTCCTACTGCTTTTATGGGAACTTTATCTTTCAGGTTTATTATTAAGGCCAAACCACCCCAGGGTAATTAACAGGTATGTGTGGTCTTCGTCTGTATGTAACTTTCTCCCCTAATCTTAATCTCTCACAATGTACAATTTTCTATCACTTTCTAACATCAACATTTTTTACATTTTTACATACAGCCTCCACGTTTGTAGGACTATTAATTTTCAAATACACTTTATAACAGTATTCCATTTTCCGTTATCTCTTTCACGTTTGTTGGACTATTAACTTTTGTCTTGGTCTGGTCGATGTATCTATAAAAATCACACTTTCCACTTCTCTGGTTTTTTATTTCTTACTCGCAACTTTTCCTTTCCTTATGGAGTCTCTTAATTCACACTCCCTTTTATTTCTTCCCCCTATTCTACTTCTTCCCTTTTTTTGTTCATTCATGTCCACTTTAATGACGACAATCACCAAATGGGTTATGACCCTCTTGAACCAACGCCCCGCCATGCAGTCAGTCCATCCCTGCATCATTCTCCTTATTCCCTCTCTTCTTTCTCTCCCTTTCCCTACATCAGTTCCACCACTCTCTCCTCTAAGTAGTACATTCTCCTCCATTCTTTCTTTCCCACTCCTTCCACCAGTTCCTCTTGTCTCTTACCCACCCCTCCTCACCAACCCATTCCTCCACGCTCCTCGATTCACATTCATCTCCTTAAAAGACAACCATTCTTCTTTACTGCCATTTTTCTTGCCATATCAGATTAGACAGGATAGCATCAAACAATCCTTTAAGGTTCAACGTGTCTGTTTACTCTTCTTTGTTAACCCAACCTTCCCTTCCCTCCCTTCTTTTCAACCTCCTATGTACTCTTTCAATCCCTCACCCTCTGGCTTCTCCTTCTCTGTTCTTTTATTCTAGCTTCAGACTCTTCCCCTTCTTTCCTTCACCCCTCTTTCTTTCATCCTCTTCTCTCTACTTTATCTTCCGTTTTGTATCATCCCTCTTCTGTTATCTTTTTCGCTATCTCTCCCTGCTTCATTTCTATACACATCTCCAATATTATTCTCTCCCTTCTTCCTCTATTTTTTTTTTACACTCCTTACTACAACCCCTCCTCCATTTCTTCCTCCCCTACTATCATATCTCTTACGCCCTCCATCCCTTCCCCTTCCCTCCAAGGCGGGAATCCCCCAACTTGTGTTTTGTATCCAGCAGGGTATGACTCGCCTGCTTGTCCACCCCCCCTTCACACACACACACACACACACACACACACACAGAGGTCAACTCCGCGTGGCGCCACACCTCCCGCCATATACGGTGGCACTGATGAGGAGGGAGATTCAGGAGGAGTGTGTTGCATCTCTCACACCTCCCCATTCCCTCCCTCCCTCACCCTTTGCATGTTCCTCCTTCATTATGGGAGAGTAACGAGGAAGATGGTCGGGAATATCAGTTTACATCATTACCAATATGGTAAGCTATCAACTAATCAAACACAAAAACATTAAATTCAATTAATGTTCTCTCGGGTGTTATCTCTTAAGCCATCTATAAAGCTACACTTTTTCTATAAACAATACAATTTAATACTAATGTGACCAGCATATCAAAATAAATCATGGCACTTCATCATGACCTGTTATTATCACTGACGAGTTGTGACAGTTATATACCACAACCACAAAATAATACCCTACCGGTTTCTCAGAAGAGAGAGCGTGACACCAGTACTACTGAGTGGTTGTCTCCTCAGGATATCCAAGTCGTACACACGCACGAGCTCGCCTACTATCTATCTAGTCACTTCTCCCATAATCTTTTTTAACTCCGCCCTAAATGGGTGGAGTTCCAGAAGCTAGTTTTTCTCTGTCCACTGAAGTATATTCTTGGTACTACATGCCACCCAAAGCCATCCAACAATCTTACTACTATCACTACAATTGGGGTTCGACACATTCTCCTGTCACTATCTACGTGCCTGAGTAACAGTGTACAAAACATGACGCACATGTGAATTGTCGTCTGGTACCAACAACCACAAACTTAAGAGAAGAATGTGCAGGGTCCCAAAGTCACAGCAACGAAAGTACACCCTCGCGTCACCTCACTTAAACCCCATAACTCCTATTAAATGAGCGTCAACATCATCCCGAGGTCTGTCTGTCTCTTGCCTGACTCATGCCCTGACCTTTACACGACACCAACCCCCATCAAACGTCCAGTCTCCCTCCATTCTTTCTACCCGTCCCCTCTCCTCCCTCACTGGTATCATCCATCTTCCCTGACCACAAACAACTCCACCCTTCCATCTCAATTTTCTCGTGTGTGTGTGTGTGTGTGTGTGTGTGTGTGTGTGTGTGTGTGTGTGTAGCAGGATACATACAATTCCCATATCAATATCCCCTAACACACATCCTCTTAATTAACGCAAGCATTCCCCGTTTTCCACAATTTGCATTTTCGACCCATCTCACTCTCTCTCGTTTCCCTCACTCACTGTAGACAACCGTATTGATTCCACATGTGTGAGAGAGGCAACAGGGGGAGGAGGAGATCACAGGGCTTAACGCGTCGCCCCTACGCCAACCCGGATGGAAACAAGCGTACCGGTATATACAGCTGTACTCAGGAGTTCTGTGCATCACTCACATATAATATATACCACGTAGTACTAAAACCTTTGATTATGTATCTTATTTCACACGTTCCTAGTCTTATACTTTTAAGGCATCAATGAAAAGCGTGAGTCTAATATATAGAGTGAAATAGTATGTAATTTTTGGATTTCGCAGCACGCAGTCTAGGAATGAATTATGCTCCACACTGTACTACAAGGGTCTAATCTGTTGTCGACGAATAGGATGGCTACTGATTCCACCAAACTATCCTACACAACAGCTCCCCAAGTCGCATAAGGAAGGACTAATCCGTTTCCTAGTACAGTCTGGAGGAAGCAGTTTACTCGAAGCTTCAACATCGACTGCACCTTACCAACTGTACAGTGTTTCTCACTTAGGGGATGTACGATATGTGTCGCAGATCCTTCTATGGTTCAGCAACCAACAAGCCCTTTCTGAATGTCAACCTTAACTCTTAGACAGCAATCACACATACGATAAATAATCCACAAGTTAAGTCATAGGCCGAGCAATGACATGAGAGGTACGATTACTTCACAAACACAATATGTAGCTATCGTCATGGCTATTGCTGCAGCCTATACTAATGTCTAGATCATAACTCTTCTTCACATACTGCCCTGACTACAGTGCAATTACTACACACTTGATCTCTCTTCCTCTCTGCAGCTGCTGTTGTAATGAATACTGTACAAACATACAAACCAGACTGTGCCATAAGAAACCATAACAACCACGTCAAGTTGGATTAATGGGAGATTTTCTTATTGCTGAATTGGAAGGTCTCTGATTCTTCCAAACTATACCAGACAACAGATGCCCTCAGTGGTACTAATAGGGGGTAAGTTTCGTGGCATAGTTTGGAGGAATCAGTAGCCTTCAAATTTACCAACAAAAGAATCTCTCCTAAATGTTCTCAAGATACAGTCGCTGGCAATAGTACTTCACAGTATATATATTTCGATGATGCAAAGAAGAAAAAAGAGTTCTAGAGGAAGATGCATTTATGAACAACTCTCAAAAGTTAACAAAATATACCAAAATGCCATGCTATGCTACCTCCAACTAAACGGGTCATGTCATATTATAAGGACCCAATTTACCAGGATTTACGAAAATCGAGTTAATTTGTCAGGATCATAACACGGCCTGCATGGGGTTCTCTCTCCTCCAACACACAACACGAGAAACTATTGTAAACATTAGTACGTGATGCTGAATACAAAACCAGCCTTACCTTTACCTCCCCTACACACTCATATACATACATAAAGACATGCATACACACACACACGCAAACAAAGGCCTCCATCTTTACATTCTTACCACACACACACACACACACACACACACGTATTTTACTTTGAAACTACTTGTATTGTACCTACACGACAAAGGCGGTCACAAACTCTTCATGTCAAAGGCAAGTTATGTAAATTTCTCACAAACTCCACAACGAACCCACAACAGTTGGCTGATATTTAGCATATTATTTTAACTTTAGTTCAATGTCTGTCGCTCCAAAGTTACAACACAAAAAAACAAAAACAAAATTTATATCACGTGTACTCGTAACATATCCACATTTGTAGGCCTATTCATACTAAACAAGACAAGCAACTACCTCTCATACACACAAAGAGACATACAAAACGAATATACTGCAATACGCAAATACCATAAAACAAAGAAAAGGACAAAACAAATACTCAATATATATCCAAAACATTCATATCACAAACAAGAACAATAAAGCTAGCACATTCCACACACACAACATAAACAAACTAACAATCAAGACACTGACAACACAAACACACAGAGAGGTCAGTGCCTGCTAACAACACCTGACCAGTTTAACAAAGAGAAAGAGATCCTGTCTGGACTTTGCTAACCCGACCCCCTGTCACTGTCCACACACACACACACACACACACACAATCTTCTATCCACCACTTTGCTCTTACTCTGTCTGTCATTACATCTTCATCCACCTCCCTGCCATCCACCGTGCTCTTACTGTCTGTCTGTCATTATCCTGCTACTACTCTTTTACAGTCCTGACACTTACCACCCACGCTGCCCACCATGCCACCCACCCTACCTACGTCCCTGCCACGGGCCTGTTAATCCATCATAACCCTGACATCACCTCCCCTGAGCCATATCACTGACTGTACCCACAACCTGCCTCTATGCCACCGTTTACCAGAACATCATTACTTAACCAAATGACGAGTAATCCCACAGATCCAATGTCTGGCCAGTATGTCACGTCTTTGTAATAAACTGTACATCTGCACTACCACAACTATTATAAATCAGAAGAGAACTACACGTTGTACTTGTATAATGGTACCCGACGACGCGGGTTAAAGTATTATTTACACTTAAGGGGAGTGTATACTTTTGGTACATTAGAGAACATTGATTCCTCCAAAGTATGGCAAAGAAAAGGACCAGATGAACAAATATTATGGTGTCCTGTTGCTTGAAATAGTTGGGAGGAATCAGTTTCTCCAGATTTAGCAGCACTGAACCTTCCCCTTAAACGTCCCATACAACTAAATCAAAGAAAACATGTAAAACTACCATCTCCTTGACAATAAGAACCTGAGTGCTTCTTCACTTATCTCTTTCGTGCCCAACAGTAAAAATAGTTTCATTTCCTACGTGTATAGTCGAGGATAAATATATACACACGCCCAGACGGAGATCAAAATAACTTCTGGCAACTCTCACACTAGTAAACACGTATAGTAGTGACAATGAAAGAAGGCACTTATATCTTATTATATTCAAGTCAGTGTTGGTCGAATTTGTTTGACCTTTTATTTCACATTTTACTACAGCTATATTAAGTGATGAAAGAAATGTTAGACGCCTCCCTGGCCATCGTTCACGTACAAGAGATATATTATTTCAACTATATCTTACTCCTAAAACTAATCATGTCCCTGCCTCACTAAAAACATCTCGTGTACCCTCATTAGTCCTCACACATAACACATTTGCCTAATGCACTTCAACCTTACAACAGCACATTAACCTTTTTCACTCTTCACTCTCACAACACATCAACTACGTCTCACTCACATTCTCACAACACACTAAAAAATGAATACACACCGCTCTCCCAAAGTAGCCACACCACTCCCCAAGGCACTCACAACAAATATACCACACTCTAGCAACACAATTCCTCTCATAGCTCATCTTTATATGCACTTATGTCTACTTTAATAGGTATTAGCCCCACACCTTCTGCTTCTCACTCACTGTATAATATGCACACCAATTCATTCGATACACTCATAAACCCCAATTCTCATAACACGCATGCACAAGAATCATACAACACAACAAACACACTCACACACATTTGCTACACACACACACACACACACACACACACACACACACACACACACACACAATGCTTCCACACAACTCCTTGAGGCTTCCCTTGAGACATGTTGCTCTTTCTCTCTCTCTCATTCTTATCTTCGCATTCTTTCTTCTGTGTTTACCAATCTAATGTATATGTTTCCTCTGTTCAACTGCTCCTTCTTATTTTCCTTATTGTCTCTTTGCCTGCCTTTTAATTAACATAACTTCTTGTTTTTCTTAGTATTTATTTATCATAATTTTCCTTAGCCCACCTCATCTCATTCCAGTCTTATCCCCTACCACTTTCTTTAACTTTTCTCCCCTACATTTCTCTTCTAATTATCTACTCCCATTCTCACACTTCAAATCTGTCATTCACGCTCTCTCAATTCTAACGTCCATATTCCTAACCATCATCCTCACACTTCATATTTCCTCACATTATTGTTTCTGTCCTTCACGTCTCTCCTTGTCACCTACGTCAGCCCTCACCTCTAATCACATCTCATACCCTAATCACAGCATGTCTCTTCATTTCACCTCAATCCAGGACTGTCTATCCTCATTTCCCTTCAATTCATGACTAACTACCCTCATTTTTCCTCCTACCTCTCCTCACTCTAGGTCTGTTTACACTCACTGCTTACTCCCCTGGTCACCTCTGTTTTGTCTCTCCTCACCTCCTTGTTCTCCTCGTCCTTGTATTCCTTTCGTTCCTTGGTTGTGAGGAGTTGTTCCTTGATGGAGGCCACACTAGCAGGGGCAGGCGCAGCTGGGGTGGGGGGCGTGGTGGTGGTGGTGGCGGCTGGTGGGGCTGGGTTGGGGGCGGGGGCAGGGGTCGAGTTGGTGGTGGCTGAGGTGGGTGGTGGTGGAGGTGCGGTGGATGGGGCCGTTAGTGGGGGTGCCGTGCCTCCTCCCCCTCCACCACCCCCTCCCCCGACCCCCACTCCTCCTCCACCTCCGCTGCTCCCCTCAGTCTTGAAGAACATCTCCCTCTTACTCTGAAGCTGAAACAAACAAATGAATAATTAATCACACTGAACACAACAATAACTAAGATAATTCACTACCAAATACCTTAAATTCACAATGCCTGGTGAGGTGTGAAATAATGTCACAATAAATCATCAACTAATCAACATACACACCATCAACACAAACAGAACAGCTAATAATTGTGGAAAACCATTACACTAACACGAAAATTGTCAATAACAAAACCCTATGGGGAAAACCAATTACCTGGAAACAAATATAGACACCTGTTGGATGACTACACAGTGTATAAATCCCCAACAACGTTCACCACACAACAGGGAGGAGCAAATCAATACCCAGCAGGCATCATAATAAAATACCGTGGCAATGAACAAAGCACTCTGAAAAATGAGGTGGTGGTGGTGGTGGTGGCATGGCAATGGTATACGAGTATCTGCACCCTGATAAATTCTCCATAAAAAATGCATCAACCAGAATGACAAAAGTTTCCTCCCCTCCCCTCTTCCTGTATTTCCTAACCCTGCTGTCCCTCCCCCCCCCCCCCACCATGTGTTCTACCCCTGTTGTTCCCCCCAATCCTGTGTCCTATACCCCTGACGCCCCACCACCCTGTGTCCTACCCCCCTTGCTGTCAACCCCACCCCTCCTATTCTCGTGTCCTACCCCAGCTGTCACCTCCCTTGCTGTCCCCTACAACCCTATGTCCTACCCCTGATTGCCCCCCCCCCCCCCCGCCACGCACGCTCTGTTTTCTACCCCTGCTGTACCCCGCACCTTCCCCCTTACCACTCCCGTGTTGCTATTTCCCTCTACATAATTTATCACTCTTCCGTTCATCCTTTTCCCTTTCGCTTTCCATATCGCTGTTGCTCGCATCAGCTTTTCGTATCCTCTCTTTTCCTTTCCCTTTCCTCTGTTCTTTCCATTCTCTTTCTTTCTCCATACTACAATCCTTGTTTCTCTAACCCTAGTCCAATAACCCTTACCTTAACTTGTAACCTATAACCATTTCATCACATAAATACATGACCCAGGGATTAAAATATGATGAACACGCCTTTCCATTTCCAGTGCTCCATCAGCCACATATATAATTGACAGATAAAGGATAAACAATGGTAAAAAGTATTCAATTCGGCCTTGTAGTGAGATGGGAATGGATGTATAATATTAATTCAAGTATACGGTTTGCTTGACGACTCAAATGTGGAGGAAATTCACAGGTGGAAGTAAGACATCAGCTGTACTAACTGACTGACAGACTGATTGGTAGAGATATTACTGGAGAATTATTACGTGCAATAATGACACAGGAAATTCCCCCCTCCCCCCTGCGGTGCAAACGTTCATACACACGAATGGAGCTAACGTCCACTTTAAGGACATGTGACCTCTGACCTCTTACTCCAACCAGGAAGACCCACCAGACAACAACAACAACATGCAATAGTTCCTGGAAATATTGATCAAGCCGCAGACACTTCAGAGGTGAACGAAAAAAATAAAATATCCATTGACAGAACTGGGACTCCCGAGTCGTATTCCTAGTAAAGCCAGATGCATTTACTCACGATCGACATCATAAAAGTGTAAAGGTTTATCCCAATCCAGTAAATCCAATGATAGGGATTGAAATGTTACGAATACTATATTTGGGTTTGACCATCATTGCAGCCTCTCATGTCAGTGTTGAGGTATAGGGTGCATGTGGTGGAATAGTAAACCCAACAAAATCATCACAATGTTCGATTTATCACAGTGTCAATACATGGCTTCCTTTTTTCATTATAACTATCATTACTCAGAACCGTGTCACCAACAATTGTGGGACTGGGTATCATTTTCACGCTTGCCTCCCTGCCTGCCTGTGTGTGTGTATGTGTATGTCAGTAAGTTCCCACGATAACTCACCATTTCTAAGCATAGTGTGTGTGTGAAGTTAGTTCCCAGGGATAATGAACGTGTTTCAATCATTTTCTCACACAACACGGCCTGTATGTTCAAGGCTGGATTCACTCGATTACAAGTGAAAATTAGATAATGGGACAATATCAACACAACGTCAGTATGTCTGGCTGCGGCAAGTTCTATAGCATTTCTTCGGTTGACATTTGTATCATCATCATCATAGGATTGTTACTTGTAATCTCTATTTTCCCAGAATTTGTAGCAGTTACTCCGCATTTTGCTTTCTTCCCGTCACAAAACTGAATGACAGCTGCACAAACTTCACTAAACAGCTGTAGTGTCCTCAGGAAGTGGAAGACAGCTGCGGAGGTTATGACGACAGCTGTACATTAGCATAGGACAAAACACCCCCGGTCACTGAAGAAACAAAACATGAATATCCTACTTTAGTATTAAATTACTTTATCCGTTTCAAGGAGAATAACTTCGCCTAAAAAACATCAAATACAAAACAGAATATCGCCCATAATAACAATGAGAATGGTGAGCACTATAGTACGAATATATGAAGGTTGGGGGACCCTTGGCACACTGAGAAAATAGCTTCCAGTGTTGAACCCCTAAAGGCATAACAACTCTTACATCACACCACCACACCTACAACACACACCTTGGTCACGGTATTGCCACAGTCACGGTAACGCAAGTGTGATACCGCCGCCTTGAGGGAACATGTAACGGAGGGAGGCAAGGCTGTGATGATGGAAGGTAGAATATTATGACAGTGAAGGAAGAACGAACCTAGAGAAAGGTACAGTAAGAAATATATGTCCCAAAACAATGTAATATGAAAATAACTTTAAAACTGTGGAGTTGAAATCGGCCAAGTCTTAGTGTAGGGGAAGGATAGAACTGAAGAATTAATGGTTACATCCTTGTGTCACTCCCATGAACTGTCACCACGATCGCAACTTTATTTTTTTCTCTGTGGTAATGGTGGAAGAAAAAATATGAAAGAGATAATAAAGAAATACAGGCGTTCCACCACAATATACACACCCTCATTCCCGGGTCAAGACCACTCCAGTAAATCTTTTTAACTTGGTGCTTCCCATATGGCGTCCCGTAATTACACCAGTATCTTCTTACATCATATACCACCACTACACTGTTCTTTTACATACACCAGAATAATATTGCTTAATATCTATGTAAACAAGAACATTAATGTATGCCTGTAAAATTCTTCTGTAATATATTTTTGGGGTATTTTTTTGGATAAACTGATCTATAATTATAATCCAGGATGACAGTACAATATTTCACCTACAGCAACTTGGTCAGGAGTAAATAAATAAATTAATAGCAATAATTAAAATGATAAAAAAGAAAACAATTATAATGATAAAAAGGGTTAAAGTATATGGGCTAAAATAATGAAAGGAAATGCCGACACTCCTTATTGAACGACGTCACAGAACCACACCAAGGCCAACACACATGTACACTATAATTGTGTACATACATAATATTACACACCCTTAGTTGTACATACACACACACATGCATATGGACAGGCACGACCATTCGCACTACACACACACACACACACACACACACACACACACACACACACACGCATATGGACAGGCACGGCCATTCGCACTACACACACACACACACACACACACACACACACACACACACACACACACACACACACACACACAATGTAGCTTAGCTTAATATGGACTTGCACAACCACTCTTACATACAGCAACATACATACTACACACTCCAGCATCCTGCACTACACGAGGCTATAAGGAACACTAGGAGGAGTATGAGTCAGGAGTGAGGCAATAGGATGTGAGACCAAAATAAGGAACAAGTTAATAGTTCCAAGAATATAAGTAGGAGTGATGTACAGGACCAGAGTGTTAGTCTAGGGGGTAGGGTAAGGAAAGAATGAGGTATAGTAGGGTACAGAAGGGGGTACAGAAGGAGGAGTCGTGGAAAAGGAAAGTGTAAAGATCTACAGTAAGGCAAGAAGGTACAAAATAGTAGGGTAAGGGAAAAGGGTGTGGGTATAGAGTCAGACAGGAAGGAAGGTGACTGCACTGGGTGAGACTGAAAGGTTAAAGAACAAATGTTAAGTCTAGGGTTTTTCAATCAAGGGTCAATGGTTTATAATCGAGCTGGAAGGAAAAATCTGCAGTGACGGTATGATTAATGTGTATGTGTGTGTGTGTGTGTGTGTGTGTGTGTATGTGTGTGTGTGTGTGTGTGTGTGTGTGTGTGTGTGTGTGTGTGTGTGTGTGTGTGTGTGTGTGTGTGTGTGTGTGTGTGTGTGTGTGGAGAATCATCTATTTTGTGAGCTGTTCTATATATGAGCAGAATATAAATTGTGTTCCACTGCGGTGTGTTGGTGTCTGTGTGCGTGTGTGTATGTATGTGAACGGAATGTATAATGTTTACTGTGTTGTGTATCAATGTATATTTAATATTGCGTCCAGGCTGTACTGTGCCTTATACTGTTGTGTTGATATGTTACAGTATAGGATATGTATTTTGGGTTGTGATGTGTTCGTTTCTAAGTAGCCAGGATGGAATGTGAGTTCCGTTGGATTGCGTGTATGTGTGTTCCAAGTTTTTAGGTTGTTTACAAGTGTTGGTATATAATGTAGATGTATACAGTATATACATGAGAATGTGATGAAATTAAGTTTATATGCAACGTGAATCAATTTATGTGAATAGGCTGACCATATTTTAACAGTGAGTTGGTAAAAGTGGCAATAAAACGCGTACAACTAATAATCAGGAACATATTGTATACTCTTACAGGCAGCTATTTCAGTTCCTCAAACAACAACTTCCTACTCTCAGTCTCACACTTGTCAGAACACACACAACAACACACTCACTTTTCACTTTCTCCTTCCACCTACAAAAAGACTTAACTTGCTTGTCATGACTGTAACTAAATCCGTAAGAAGTAACCTGTTCGTTCTCTCTCTCTTGCGAAAATAAAAAATAATGCAGTCATTGTTTTACTACTAGTTGTAACATTATACTATTTATAGCTCATCTTCATCACACAAACTTCGTCTCTCAACCTTCAAACAATTTCAGTTCTTCACTTTACACTAATTTTCAGTCACAGTTCTCAGCCTTGGGTATAAATAACTTTCCGGACTATACATTAACAGTGACGGTAACAATATGGCGAGGAGATATTTTCAGAGCCAACACGTGTTTTGGTAATCAAGTGAAGAAAGTTACAACATCACCCTGGCGGTACTTGGTGGAGTCATAAAAAATGTGATGAGGGGTGGCTTACAATTACACCAGCCCAAAAAAAGTACAGCACGTGGCAGACTGGTCATAAAAATAAACACGACAGCTTGGAGATGGAGCACGGAGACGAGACGACGAGAGGAGACAGGTGGAGATTTAAAAAAAAAAAAGTTAATTATTTCATCAGTCTGGGGGTCGCATACAAGAAAGGCGTCGTGAGTTGGGGACAGTGACGATGACTACTATACCATGGCTCCACTAACCACTACCATCAACACGTAAAAACCAAAACAAAACAAAATAGTACTGAATTATCAAGACGTACGATTAATGCCTATAGTAACTGAAACATGGAAGAAAAATTACACGAGTTATAGTGGTGGCAAAAATATAGGCCTACATCTTTTCTTTCTAGTACATGATAGTAAAAAAAATGTATATATATATATATATATATATATATATATAAATAAATCAATATAAACCAAAGCGTCAACTTACCAGCTTGCCAGGCGGTCCTTTGCGATACATGGTCACGTTATAACAACCACACAACTTTACCCTTCACCAAACAAACTATTTGAGCTCTCCTATAACAACCTTTACTGTTTTCCTGGTTTGTTTGTTTGTTTGTTGTTACTCTCGTCTCCCTCCTCGTTCTCTTTTTATCAATTATTACTTGGTTTTCCCTCTCCCGCTCTGTACTCTCCTTCTGTGTTATTTTTCTCTCTTTTGTTATTCTCGTTTTCTTACTATTTTTACTCCGTTGTTTACTTATTGTTTTCACTTTTAATTTTCTACATTTACTCCAATTTCTTGACAAATTTTTCAGGTTCTAATTTTCGTTCCTACTCCATTTCTTCCTTTACCGGGTTTTCACTCAATTATTCCTTCAGGTTTTTCTTTACATAACTCGTTTCCCTTTTAACTTTTTGTGTTTGTTCACTTGGTCACGTATATCACGAAACACTTTATGAAATTGGATCACACTCCCTCAAACCGAACGTAATCTGAAGCCTTCGTCCACTAGGTTACACAAATACACACACACACACATATGCCGAGAAGAGGCAGGATTGGTTAGGAGAAGAAAGGAATGGAATTGACGGTGACGTTTTTAAAATACGATATATGGTTTGTTGTGGTATGTTAAAATGGCATGGGATGGTGATTATAGGAGTGAAGTGGTATAAAACATGTAAGGATGGATTGACAGGATTACAGTTTTACAATAACGGATGGGCGACGTGTAAAAGTGGATGAACGGATCGATGAATAGCTTGGATGGATGATTAGCTGACTTAGAAGTGGTGAATAGAGGATAGTAATAGTAGGCAAGGCTTGATAAACAGAGAATAATATAGTGGTTGAAGTCGAGTTGATGAATAATGAATAGCAAAAACAAGAATTAGTTGAGAAATAAGCGTATGTTAAGAGTTGATGAACGAGTACAAAGAGAGGGATTGAGAGTCGGGATAGAGGTCGGTGGGGGGAATGAATCTGGGACAGTGAGAGAAGACAGGACAGGAGGACAGTTGTACCAGGGACCTCGGAATATATTAAAGTGTGAGGAGAGAGGCCGAGGATTGAACGTGTGGTGGTCTGGTGCAGGATAGGATAGGAAGAGTGTGGAGGTGGAAAGGATGTGGAAGGAGGAGATAACAGTGGTGGGGGAGACGAGAGATTCAAAGTTTAAGGTGTGGTGAGAGATATCAGTGGTGGGGGAGACGAGAGATTCAAAGTTTAAGGTGTGGTGAGAGATACTAGTGGTGGGAGGAGACGGATATGATGCTACAAGTGTGACGGTAAGCTTTGTGAAGGATTTGAGGCAAGATAAAAGAAAGGAAGTAATGATATACCTGGAGATAAGGATTGGGGTGAGTAGATCGTGTTAAGAATAGGAATTTGAGGTTAGTAGTAGTAAGGTTAGGAGTTTAAGAACTTGAAATGGTGTAAAAGGTAACTCATGGAGACACCAAAGTGATGAGTTCTTCAAAATGATGATGAAGTATTGCAGGTACGAAGGTGAGAGTGTGATGACAAGGAAGGGGGTGAACTGCAATGACCATGAGTGAGGCTGTAATGAAAATGAAGTACACAGTGATGCTCAAGTTGGACGAAGGTGAAGGAGGAGGAGTAACAAATAAAGAAATAAACTGTGAAGGTGATTGGGGATGAGGGCTGGGTTGGTTGGAGCGAGTGAGGATAGAGAGAGTGGTAAGTGTGTGTGTGTGGTAGTGGACTCACCGTGGCACTGTCACCCCTTGATAACTCACACACACACACATACACACACCACGCGGCCCTCACTCACTCAATCCCTCCCCCTCCCTTGCCCCCTTCCTCTCCACCCCCCATCCTCTTTCCTCTCATATCTCTCTCACCCAATACCTTCATTTTCTTTTATGGTTCTCTCATCATCATTATTAGGCCCTATTTATAATATTATTATTATTGTTGTTGTTGTTTATTATTCATGTTTATTATAAATTAATAGTTTTTCCACATATTTCAACTTCAGTCTTGTTTCTATTACCCTTCTTATAATTTTCTTTTCTTCTTCTTCACTTCAGTTGCCTATCATTCTGTGCCACTTCTCTTCACTGCCTTGTTTGTCTTCACTGCTTTGTTTCTCTTCACAACACATTAGATGAAATATGATCACACTAACTCATAAGGACCAAAGAGTCTACTGTTCTCTGTGTTCGTGTGTATTTTCATCTCATTCTTCACATCTCCTCCTTTCCTTTTCCTTCTCCATTCGTTACACCTTAACTTTATTACTTAACCTCTCTCACGCCCAGCCCCCCTACTCATTTCTCCTCACCATCCCCTTCTTACACTCCTCCCACCCCCATCCTCTCTCAACTCTAACCCCACCTTTTACCTCATTCCCTTCCCCTGATTACCAATTTGTCCCCCTTCTTTCACCCAAGTTTCAATTCCCATCCCTCTTGGTGTAGTTTGGAGGAATCAGCAGCATCCACAATGATCCCACATCAACACAGACCCCTTAACCCCACACCTTGATCCACTTGAACTCTATAACCTCCTCCACCTTGCTATTCCACTTCTCTCACGCACGCTCACCCTTCTCTGCAGCTCCTTAACTGCCTGTCTCACCTCACCTTCTACCCTCCCTGCCTTCCTTCCCATTCCTGGAGCTCTCCTCTCCTCTCCTCTCCACCTTTCCTACGCCGACCGTTAGCCCCTCCACCTCCCATTCTCCCCCCCATTCCCTCCACCTCCTCCAGACACCCCCTGCCTCCCCTTACCTAACTATAACAGTAACGGAAATGATGGCAAGGACTAAAATTCCCGTCCTGACTACACTATCTTGGCTCTTAGTGAGTGGCGGAGTGATAAGGGACTTACTACGCCGGTGTGTGTGTGTGTGTGTGTGTGTGTGTGTGTGTGTGTGTGTGTGTGTGTTTCGGTCACCTTGTATGTTAGGTTTGTGACTTTGTATGTTTGTATGTGTCATCTTCTTTATTATGTGTGAGTGTTTGTGCGTGTGTGTGTGTTTGTTTGTGTACATGAATACATTACACTGTGCGTGTTTACTTGTGTCTGGGACGACTTAGTAAATTGTAAGAGTATCAAAACAAACTGAAAAATGTCTTCCTAAATCCGTGATACACTGCTCAGCCTCAAACGTGTGTGTGTTTGTATGTGTGTGTGTGTGTGTGTGTGTGTGTGGGTCCGTGTGATGTTTGTATAATTATGTACATATGCTGTACGTGTTTGTTTGTACTTCAGACGGCTTTGTGAATCATGTTCATAGCAAAAATATAGACTAAATAATTGATTCTCTAAACTTTGTCGGACCACTAATCCTTAAAATGAACACACACACACACGAACACACACAACAAACAACAACAATACAACACACAACAACAACTACAGTAAACACCAACAACACAAACATAATACAACAAACACACAAGACCCACCATCTAATTTTTATTTCGTAACATAAGTATTGCAGGTAGAGTAGGCTATGTTGCGTGAGCTTGGTGTGCATTACTGTTGCAAGCGCTTTCCACCACAGTGCAACATGCAACCCTTCAATCGTGGGAAAAGTGTGCAAAAATAGATGTTGGTTGGTTGTGATGATGATGATGATGGCAGCAGGGTGGTGTGTGGGGGTGTTAAAATAGTGGTTGTGGTAGAATAGTGGTTGTGGTAGAATAGTGATTGTGGTGGAATAGTGATTGTGGTGGAATAGTGGTTGTGGTGGAATAGTGGTTGTGGTGGAATAGTGGTTGTGGTGGAATAGTGTTTGTGGTGGAATGATGATTGTGGTGGAATAGTGGTTTGGGTGAAATAGTAGTTGTGGTAGAATGGTGTTAAGTTTTAGAGCTACCACCAGTACATCTACCATTCGCGCCTCTACCACCAGCTGGACACAGGTAGTAGGGTGATAAATAGAAAACTTTCTCGCCACTATCAATGAGAGAGATTAACAGGTGTGTATGTCAGAGAGGAAATGCTAACTATTGTCTCTCTTGCTCACACACACACACTTAATCACTACACACACACACACACACACTTAATCACTACACACACAACACACTTAATCACTACACACACAACACACTTAATCACTACACACACAACACACTTAATCACTACACACACACACACACACTTAATCACTACACACACAACACACTTAATCACTACACACACACACACACACACAGAGTTATATTTGAATTTGATGATATACATTTACGAACGAGATGAAGGAGAAGGTAAAGACAAGGGACAAGGAAGGTGGGTGGGGCTGGAGGTGGAACAGGTGGTGGAGGAAGGTGGTTCAGCTTTAAATTCCCTCTCCCTCCACTCTCACTACCTCCTCTACCCCTCCGTGAAGCTATACCCACCTCTCCCTTACCTCTCCATACCCTTTCTCTCTTCCCCTTTCGTTCTTTCCTTTAGCCACTTCTTCATCACCATCCTCTCTCCCTTTTCACCATCCCCCTCACCACCCTTGTATCTTTTTCTCCCTCCCCTGTCCACTCTATCAAACCAATCTTTCCTCCCTCACCTTCCAACCACTCCCATTCCCTTCCTCCCCCTCCTCTTCCCTCCATAGTTCACCATTCCATTCCTAACTTCTCTTTTTTTCTTGCAGTTTCTTATCTATTCCCATTTTGTCCTCTCCCTTTTTACCTCCTCTCTCGCTCCAGGCATCCCCAGGTGTGTGATACCGAATGTAGTACCAGAAAATATATTTAGCGACCACCAATTTTTTTTTCTGCTTCGAGCAATCCAGTCCTACCCCCCCCCCCCGTTCACACACACACACGCACACACAATTATTCCCCACTGCTTCTACCCTACACCAAATAGTTCTGTCCAGCATCTAGCTCCTATCAACACAACCCTACTTAGCTAAATGACACTTAGCCAGCCACGTACAGAAGGGTTAGGGGCACATGGCTGTAATAAACTAAATATCCATGCAGCTAACAAACCAAAAAACTAACTAAGGAAGAAAACCTGATCAGTGTGACACCACCTAAAAATTGCAATCAGTCCTCAATCAAAATCCACGCCAAGGTCCAATCACTATTGTAATATGTAATCTTCACTATCTTAATGAATCCTCTGGGTTGTCTCTTCATCAAAACCCACCTCACGTCCCACTGCGACTCTAGTTAGTTATCTTAAACAATCATAATTGGCTTCCATATGGCTCTCCATACAGACCCAGTTCACGTTTCAAGATACATTCCTACCCAGACATTAAGTTATTGGAGGTCCAGAGAAGAATGGAGGTGGTGATGAAAATAGTGTGACGTGACAGTGGTGAAGGTGACGGGGCAGGCAGATGGTATAAGATGGTTATAGTGTTAGTGTTATTGGTGGTGGTGGTACAGTTGGTAGAAGGTGGTAAAGTGACAGTTGTGTAGGTGGTATAGTGATATTGGTGTTTGGGGGTGGAGGTATGACTGTTGTCGAGTCTTGCATTAATATAACAATCATTCACTATGGATACAATCTACTATTTCAATACATCTCACCAACCACCTCCACCGTATCTCGTTTTTTACAACTTTTAAAACATTCTTACATTTTGCAAACCTATATTTGAAATGTGTATAAATATTAGGGTAATCATAATCATATATGCAAAAGAATGAAATATTCCGTAAAGCAAAATGAATGCATTTTCATTTTTTTTTTTTTTTTTTTTTTTTTTTTACCGGTGCCGCTTCATAACAAGTACGATAGAGCAATAAGAAATTTAATAAAAATATATAGTTACTGATCATTAATAGGTATTAACTACTCTAAAATTCGTAAAATGTTAAACATGAAACTCCTGGGCAACTACTGGTATATATTGGTAAGGAACCTGTACAACATTGAACGCCAATATCAGACCAAATATGTATAGTGATAAATGTCCAACATTATATTTACACACACTGTTATCAAGTACCAAAAAATGGGCGAGTTTTATGAATGGGATAATAATAGTGTAGTGCTGTAGACAGAGCCATTCATATCTACCAAAAATTGGCATACTCATGACACAACGATGAGGTAAAAAGATAAATTACTTTCCTTATTTGTCACACACACAACGATATGATTAAAAAATAACTGGAGTTCAGTTGAAAATTTGGTAACATCACCGATATTGAATTTGCCGTATGCAGCCACAACTTTATGTTGAGGATGTGGACGTTTAGGAGGTGCTCACTTAAAACCACATGATGATATTTCAGAAGACATTACGAGTACATGGTCCAGCTGCATGGTCAAAGGTACAGTTATACTTCAAGGAGTTCTTTAACCTCATAAAGACTTACCAGGGTTACACAGTTACTAGCTATGCACATTTTTCATGAACACACACACACACACACACAGAAGGAACAATTACTGTAAGGTTGCCACATTTTGATAGACAGGATAGCATTGAAACCTAAAGAGGTACATGTACCCATAACAACGCTGCCTTTTACGTCTAGACTGGTATAGTTAAGATCTAATAATGGGTACAGGAAGCAGCTGCTGATGACATATTACAGGTATATAATAGTACAAGGGTTTAGGACTGAGAGAGAGAGAGAGAGAGAGAGGGGGGGGGGTTATGGAGGTGAGCAGTAGCCAGGGGGTAGGTCATGCAGACAGCCTCCTCTACTATGCAGTATGCACCTGGTCGGCTAGACTCGTTTCTGGTTTAGTCAAAACATTCTTTTAGCAGCATTATCCCCCCCCCCTCCCCCGGCCCCAGGTCCTCCCTCCTCCTCTCTTCTCTATAACACACATATCTCTCTCTCTCTCTCTCTCTCTCTCTCTCTCTCTCTCTCTCTCTCTCTCTCTCTCTCTCTCTACCACACTTTACCTTTATTTTATTTTTGCCACACCACAATATCTCTCATTTCTTTTCTAGTCTTTCTCTTTTATTTTCGTTCCCCTTCTCTATTCTCTCTCTTCCATTTCTCAGTCTTCGTTTCTTGACATTTCTTCTCTTTTCTCCCTTCTATTTTCGTATCCCTCTTTCTTTTTTCCCTCTCTTTCATTTTTTTTCTCCCTCTTCCAATCTTTCCTTCTCCCTTCCTCCCTCCTCCTGCTGAAGCTCTTTCCCTCAGTTTCTCCCGACGTCCCCCTTCCAAACTTTTCTCCTTCACTTCCTCCCCCCTTTTTCCTCCCCCTTCTCATTTCCTAATTTGTCTCCTCCCCAATCCTCTCCCTTTTCCCCATTCCTCTTCACCTCATCTTTTACCTAAATCTCTTTCCTTCTCATTTTTTTTCTATTTTCATTTACCTCTCTCCCTCTCCCACATCATCTCCTCTACCTCACTTTCATCTTCTCTATCTTGTCTTACTCTCACTCTCCCTTTTCTTCAATCAGTACAATGCAAGAGCTACTTTCACTCCCGCCTCTCTTCCCCCTACTTACCTTCCCTTTCTTCTAACTAACTTCTCCTTCCCCCTACAATTTTACCTCCCCCCTCCCCCACTACTACTACTATACTATACTTTTACTGGATCCAGGGGTACCACTTACCTTCGTTCCTTCCCTCCAATCTACATTCACCTCCTCCTTCTCCTTCTCCCCCCCTCCTTCTCCTTGATTTCTCTCCCTCGCTCATTATTTTCACTCTTAATCTATTTTCAACTCCCCCTCTTCTCGTTTCCTTTTTTAACTTTCTCCCTCCCAGGCTCATTCATTATATATATTTTTTCCATAATATTATTCCATGTTCTTTCACCAACCTCAACTTCTCATCACTCTTCACCCCCCAACCATTCCCTCGTGGCCACTCTCCCTCTCCCTACCCGAACCCACCCCTAAAAAAATTCCTCCTCTCTTCCTCCAGTCCTAATTGACATTCTGTGGTACCTTCCTTTCTTTCTACTTTTCCAAATTCCTATCTTAATTCTTTCCTTGGCATCTCCCCCTACTACTCCCACCCACACCAGCATAATTTATCCTTCCTTTCTTCCCATTCCTTATCTTCCAAATCTTTTCCATATCTACCTACCCATTCTTCCTTCCACCACAACACGAAACCTCATATTGTTCACATTGTATTTCTTTCCATTTTTCCTCCCAATCCCTATATGTTCCTTAGTTTCTTTTACCCTCTTTCTCTCCCAGCTTGGTGTCTCCTTTCCTACCTTTCCTTTCAGACTCATCTCTCGTTTCCCAGCCTCTCTTGCAAATCCCTTCCTTAATTTCTAACCTCTCTTTTCTCCACTTCTCTCTAAGGGGGTAGCACAGTGTTTGGAAAATCTGGAACAATCGATTCCTCCAAACTATTACAAGCAACAGGACACCATTATTTTTGCTGATCTGGTCCTGTTTCCTTACTAATCTAATCCTCCCTCCCTTATTACCCTCTCATTTCCCCACTTCCCCTATTTGGCTTTCCATTTAATTTCCCCCCCATCTCCCTTACTAATTCCTCCTCCTCCTCCCTCTCCTCCCTTTCTCCCTCTGTCGCCCCACTCCACCTTCCGGCCTGGCTCGCTTCCTGTCACATAACCACCGCTAACTTTCTCACTCCATGGTAACATTTCCCCCCCGTGGCCCTCACCCCTCCTTCCCCAGATTCTGTTGTGTCCTGCGGCGGGGTGTTTCTTGTACACCTGCTGCATCCGGAGAGGGAAGTGAAGGGGAACTATCACACACGAACCCTCTTTCTGTTTAACTCTCATTTCCCTTTTGGTTGAAGCAGAAAATATCGAGGATTTCAGTTTCCAGGATGACTTTTACGTACCTGTCACCCTGTTTCATCTTAATGTATAAAATGGGTTTGGCTATGTATGTATGGCTCAAGTTAGCAATGTCTTAAAGAAACAATAGATGAACGAATTTGCAGAGCTAACCAATTTCCTGACCGGATGTATACAGAAGGGAAAGTTGGTGGGGAAGGAGCAGGAGGAGCCTTTGGTGGTCATTACTTAACTATAAACTCCTGCCGAATCTAACGAGTGGAGTTCTCTTGTTGTTGTTCTTGTTCGTCACTTTCTACCCAATGATAAAACCCAAACACTCATGGCAACAAAATTGATAGTGATCGTTCTAGATATTCCGTCAAAGTTAGTCTACGGCGTCCCACTCCTTTTTTGTAACTTTTTATTTTTATTATTGTCTTTTGCTTTATTCATCTCGTTTCTATTTTTGTGTTTACTTATTCCTTTACTATCGGTTGTTTATCCTTTATTCTTCACCCCCTTCTGACATCCCTTTCTTCCTTCAGTTATCACACTATTTTTACTCACTTCCTTCCTTATTCCTCTCCCACCTTCCCCATTTCTCTGCCACCTGAGCACCTCCCTTCCTCCCTCCCTCATTCCTCTCTTACCTCACCTCCCTCCCTCCCGCCACTTGCTTATCAGTTCTCAATCTACCTAACATCCTCGTCCCTGCCTTCCTCCCCACTGCAGTCCTGGTCACAACGGGGCAAGGTGACCTACAATACCATGGTGAGAAGGAAAGGAAAGGAGGAAATACAACAGGAACACAGAGAGACAGGAAGGAGAAAGAACAGCAGGAAGGAAAATAGAGAGGAAAACGGGAAGGTAGAGAAGGACACGAGGAAGGGAAAGAGAGAGACAGGCTGAAGGTATTGATGGAGGAAAACACGGGGATGGAGGGATAAACAAACCATATGATAATAATATAGGTTGTGAAGGAGGGAAGGAGGAGGAGAGGTAGTAAAGATAAGCGTACAGATGATTGACAGACAGGTAGTTGGAATGTGAGATAGTGAGGGAGGAAGGTGGTAAAAGGATGGGGTAGAATAGGCAGGTAGATAGATAATAATGATAGGAGGGTGAGAAGGGGAAAGGAGGGAGGAGGGGGAAGGAGGGAGAGAAGGGAAAATTGAACAACATGGCAGGAGAGAGGGAGAACTGGAGAGGCAGTCAGGCAGGGAACACACAGACGGACAAGCAGCAGGTAGGGATAGAGATGAACCCGATAGCTTGGGTAGTGACGGACAGAGAGAGAGAGGGAAGGGAAGGGAGGAAGGAGAAACAATGGACAGGGGAGGGAGGATTATAAACTCACAAGGTGGGGACGGTTACAAAAAAAGAATATAAATGAGTTTCCAAACGGGATTTCAACTGTAAAAAAATATTCATAAGTTAATTTCTTAGCACTGAATAACAAGGCAGAAGACAGATGTATTTTTAGTTCAATATGCTGGGTAAAACGAACCTTCAGTTTTATATTCGAAGGAAGGGAGGGTGGAGAGAAAAGTACGGATGATATTATATGAAGGAACGAGGGAAGAAGAGATAAAAACGGTGGATTGGGAATTAATAAGAGAAAACAATAGCGACAACAGGAAGGAAGGAAGGAACAAGAGAGGAAGGGAGGGAGAGATAGAGGAAGGAAGAACAACAAAAGATGAGGAAGAGGATGGGGAGGGGGAAGTCAGAACATGCAACGGCAAAGATGAGGAAGATTGGCAGAGTGGGGGTGAGGAATAGTAAGGAGGTGGGTGGGTGGGGAGGGATGACGTAATGGGG
Organism: Petrolisthes cinctipes; assembly: GCA_033782935.1. Classification (NCBI taxonomy): domain Eukaryota; kingdom Metazoa; phylum Arthropoda; class Malacostraca; order Decapoda; family Porcellanidae; genus Petrolisthes; species Petrolisthes cinctipes. Next base: position 27,535 of record JAWQEG010004523.1, on the reverse strand, counting down.
AGAGAGAGAGAGAGAGAGAGAGAGAGAGGAGAGAGAGAGAGAGAGAGAGAGAAGGGTAATGATGTATGGGAGAAGACGAATATATGAAGGAGAGGATAGGAGGGATGGACTGGGGAATAGAGGAAGGTAAGGAGAGGAGGAGGGATGGGAAGAGGAAAAGCGGAAGTGAAGGAGACGAGACACGAGATGGAGGAAAAGAGGGGGAGAGGTAAAGAGGAACTGACCACTTTCCTCCACGCGCCACTACCATCACCTGCCTTCCTTACCTCTACAGTACACACACACACACACACAAGCAAACCTTTTGAAACGCTCTCGCTCTTTCTTTCTCTCAACCAACCAACAAACACACACACACATTTTAAACGCTCTCGCTGTCTCTCAGAATACACACACACAGACACACACAATATGCAGGCAGGTAAGCAGGCAGGTATACACGCGCCCGCCCGCACGCACACACGACCGGTGGCGGACACATGGAAATTTGACATTTCAAGGTGAGGATTAGAGGAGGGTGAGGGGGAGGAAGGGGAAGGAAAAGGGGAGAGAAGGAAAGAAATATGATGGAACGAAAGGATAGAATGAGACAGGAAAGAAAATATGATAGAACGAGGGGACAGGATGTGAAGGAAATAAATATTATGGAACGAAAGGATAGGATGTGACAGGAAAAACGGGAGAAGGGAAGGGAAGGAAAGGAGAAGGAAAGTAAAGGGTGAGAAGCAACATGAAAAAGTAGATGTGTAAAGAAGCAATAAAAGTGTAGGAGTAGAAATACGAAGGAAAAAAAAACTAATTAATTAAACATGAAAATAAAAAGTTGGATTACGATGGCTTCCAAACAGCAACATAACAAGAAAAATAAATGTGAAGGGAAGGAAAGTAAAGATGGAACAGGAGGAGAAGGAGCAAAGAAGGAGGGGGGGGGAAGGAGGGGGGGGGGGAAGGAGGGGGGGGGGAAGGAAGGGGACGATGATTCAGCAGAGTGGGGGGTTGGAGGGGAGGGGAAGGGAGGGGAGGGGAGGGGGGCCGTGACGGTTGGACATGATATCAGCTTTACCCCTCCCCCCTTTTTCTCCCCTCCTTCCTTCGTTGTTATTATTCCTCCTCCCTCTCCTCTCTTCTCTCACACCTCTCAGTCTCTCCTTCCGTTCCTGTCTCATCTCCTTTTCCCTCATCCCACTTACTCTTTCTCCAACAATAAACCACTCTCTCTCTCTCTCTCTCTCTCTCTCTCTCTCTCTCTCTCGTTCGTTTCTCCTCCTCCTTCCATCTCTTTCTCCCTCGTTGGTTTCTCCTTCTCTTCCTCTTGTCCTTAACCTTACAACACTTCATTTGTCTCCATATGATATCCTTTCGTATCTATGTTTCCTATCTCCCTGTCATCCTTTTCCTCCTTTCCCTCTCTCTTGTCCTTCTCTCTCCCTTCTTTCCTTATTCCCTCTCTGCAAAACTGTAGCCTTTTCCTTCTCTTCCTTTCCCTCTCTCTGTACTTGTTTTCTTATTTCCTCATCTATTTTTTTCCTTTTCTCTTCTCCCTCTCTTTCAATCCCTCTCCACCCCTTTCCTCCTCCTCCTCTCCTACCTACATTTCAGGGTCTTCCTCCCTTACTCATCCTTTTTACCTTCCCCCTTCCCCTCTATCCCTTCCCTCACTCGTTCCCCCTCCCCTTCTCTCTATCCACTCTCTTCTGATTCCCCCTCTCAACCCCTTGCCTTCTTCCTCCTCTTCCTCTTATTTCATTTTGGTCCTCTCCTCTCTCTCTCTCCCCTCCTGTTCTTCACCCCTTTCCACGTATTGATATTTATTCTTCCACTCCTCTCCTCTAGTGTATTATTCTTCTCTCTCCTTTTCTCTTCCCTCTTTCCTCCCTCCCCCTCCTCTATCCCTTCCCTTCTCTTCTCTTCTCTTCTCTTCTCTTCTCCTCTCCCCTCCTTCCTTCCCTCCTCCCTCCTCTATCCCTTCACTCCAACTCCTCGCATCACTTCTCTTCTCTTCTCCCCTTCTTTCATCCCTCCTCTTCTTCCTCCTTCACTACTTTCTCTTCCTCCATGTGGTTTGTTTCACTCACCACTTTCCCTCCTCTCCTCCTTTTCCTGCTCACTCATACACTTTTCCTTCCCTTTCCTCCCTTCCTTTTGGCCTTTCTTGTCTCTTCCACCTCCCCCCTTTGTTATTTATTTTATATTTTTCTTTCCTTCTCTTCCTTCTCGTTGTGTGTTTCTTCATTCCTCTCCTCTACCTCCCCCTTCGCCCCCGCTGTCGCCTCCCCCAACTCCCCCCCATCCAACTCCTTCTCGCTCCTACTCTATCATTTGGTTTTTACTCTCCTCACTTCCTTCCTCGTTCCTCTTCTCTTACCTGTCGTCACCTGCCTAAAAGGATCTCTCTCTTTCCCCCCTCTCTCTTCGCCTTCACCTGCCTCTCTCTCTCTCTCTCTCTCTCTCTCTCTCTCTCTCTCTCTCTCTCTCTCTCTCTCTCTCTCTCTCTCTCTCTCTCTCTCTCAACTAATCAGTCCTCACCTGCCAATCATAGACCTCTTCATCTTTCCCCCTGCCTCCCCCTTCCTTTAATTCTTTTCCTTCTTGCCTCCCTTTAACCTGTAATTTCTTAATACTCCCACCTCTTCTTCCCTTCCTTTAGCCTTTCCTCCTTCTTTATTCAATTCCTCCTCTTGTCCTATTTATTCAGTCTCCAGTATTTTCGCAATTCTTTATCCAATTTCACTCCCTCTCATTTCCCTCACCAGCTTTCGTTTCCAATCATCAATCACACCTCTTTCATATTTCCTTTTCTATCCTCAGTCGTTCCTTACTACTCTCCTCCCTCCCTCCTTCCCCTTTCTCTCCTTTCCAACCATTTCTGTATATCCCTTCCATTTTTCACTTTCTCTCCTCTGTCACCCATTACTACTCTCCTCTCTCTCTCTCTCTCTCTCTCTCTCTCTCTCTCTCTCTCTCACTACAACACCTTAACCACAACACTGTACAGGGCCAGCTAGCCATATTGTGCATTACGTTACACCCTTCCTTCCTTTTATTGCCATCAACACGTGACGCTTCATATTCTGTAGTCATTGTGTTATTCTCTCTCTGTGTGTGTGTGTGTGTGTGTGTGTGTGTGTGTGTGTGTGTGTGTGTGTGTGTGTGTGTGTGTGTGTCTTCAGGGGTAAGTATACTTTTGATACATTGGAGTGATTTAATTCCTTCAAAGTATGGCAGGAAACAGGACCAGAACAACAAAAATAATGCTGGTCTGTTGCTTGGGATAGTTTATAGGAGTCAGTTTTACCATCACTGTTACTTCACCCTTATAATAGATATGTGTAGCTTATAGGCCTAAAACAAACTACAGTATGTCGTGTGTAATCCTATACCTACCATGATGTAACGTTGGGAAACCATGTATACCTCAACCTCAAACCTACATCATGTGTTAATCTTACAATGTTTATGTAACTCACGTCTCGGTCTACATTCTACATCACTCTTACTCACTTACTCACTCCTTACTTTCTTGTCTTTACTCTTTCCCTCTTTGTTAGTTCTTTCTTATATTTTCTATCTTGAATATATCATGTGCTACCTTTGTATCTTACTTACTCCTCTTTACCCTATTTTCTTTATTATTTCCCTCATTGCTGGTTCTCCCATCTTTCTATCCTTTTCTATCTTAACTTATCGACCTTTATAACTCATTCCACTTACACTCTTGCCTTTACTCTTTTCTTCAATGCTGCTCCTCCCGTCTTTATTTTGTTTTTCCATCTTGATTCCTTCTATATAATTATTCCCTCACCCTCCACCATTGCTATATATAATCATTACAGTATTAAATTTATATATACATAAAAATGATAAAAATAGCAACTCCTTCCTTCCTTCCTCCCATCTTCGTTCACTTTTACGCTCCCTTTTCCTTCCTCCTCTTCCATGTGTTCGTCCCCTCCCCTCCTCTTAAAAATCCTCTCTCCCTTCCTCTCTCTCTCTCCACCGCACGCCATACATCACACCCACGCGCTCTACCACTCCCTCTCCTTCCTCCACTCTCAACTCATCGTTCCCTCCCCCCTCCCTCCTCTCCCCTAAACCACTGGTCCGTAGCAGGTAGAGAGTGAAGAAAAAAAAAAGGGGGGGGGGGAGTTGGGAGGGGCGGGGAGGAGAGGAGGAAGGGAATGCGAATGAAGAGAAGAGAGAATAAGAATGAAAATGGAAGGGAGGACATGAGTATGAGTGGGGTAGAGGAATGAAGGACGAGAAAATTGAGGAAGGAAGAAGTGGTGAAAGACAAGGAGATAAAAACGGGGTGAAACAGGGATGGACAAGGAAGGTATCATGGAGAGGAAAAGGGGGAAGATGAGGTATGGGTGATGCAGATGAGAAGGTTTAGTAAAAGTTAATGAGAAATTGATAAGGGATATGGAAAAGAAACATAATAAACACGAGAGTGAAAGAAGTAAAAGAAATAGAGAAAGGGGAGGGACACACAGAAACAGAGAAAAAAACACTAGAACAACACTGTAAGAATAATGAACAACACTGTAAGAATAATGAACAACCAAGAAGAAACACAAACACAAACCATCCACTATTATCCACCCATCTCATTATCAGTAAATGACATCAGTCTATAAATAAATATATGCGTTTGTTTATGCATCATCTCGCTTCTCTCCCTCCCTGCGTACATTTTCGTAGGTAATAAATTCACCTGCCTTAAAACGCCAGGCCTATAGAAAGGGGGAAGATGACAGGTGTGAGAGGGAGGGAGGGAGGGAAGAAGGGAGTAGGTGAGGTGAGGGATGGGCAGGGCAAGCAGGGTATGAGACTGGTTGGTTGGTTGGTTGGTTGGTAACATGGAAGGAGAGAGTTACAAGGATGGTATAGTGTGGGGGGGGGCAAGAGTTATTATAGAGTTAGAAAGAGTTACAAGGTGAGACAGAGAGAAAGTTAAAAGAGTGAGCGAAGGGATTACAGTGTTACATGGTAGGAGAATAGTATGAGAGGGAGAGTTACAATGGGGAGGCAAGAGTTATAAGGAAGGAGAGAGAGAGAGAGAGAGAGAGAGAGAGAGAGAGAGAGAGAGAGAGAGATTATTGTGTGTGTTACTTTCTCCACGTCAGTTCCTACTTTCCTTCGTACGCTTCACTGCCCAGGAAGGGAGGGAGGGATGAGGGAGGGAAATACATGGGGGTGTGGTAGGCATATGGTGGCATAAATGGGTACAAATGGGCGTAGGTGGGCTAGTGGTGGGCGTGGGTGGGTGCAGGTGGGCATTAGGAGGGTGAAATTGAGTATGAGTGAGGAGTTGGTGACATGTACAATATGTGAGGTAAAGTTAATAGGTGAAGTGGGTTTAGGTGGGGAGAAGTGTGTATGTATGGGGTGAAGTAGGTGTGGGTGGGGTTACGAGGGTGTGGGTGGGGTTACGAGGATGTGGGTGGGGTTATGATGGTGTAGGTGGGATAAGGAGGGTGTGAAATGGGTTTGCTGTACGTGGGTGGGGTTTATGTGGGTGTAAAAGGTGTTTAAAATGGGTGTACTGTACGTTGGTTTATGGGTGTGTTTGGTGAGATGACGAGGATATAAGTGATCTTAGTGAACATAGGGAACCGATCGATGCAGGTGGAGATAGGTTGGAGGGTTGAGAGATTACAGGTGTGTTTAAGTGAGAAAGATTATTATACTGTATATAGGTATAGGGGTATAGAGGGGTGGGTCCTGGCGTGTTAAGGTGGGCATGACTGGGTACTGATGGGGTATAGGATAACAGCAAGAAGGGGGTATGAAGGTGGGGGTATGAGGGGTACCAGTGTGGCAAGGGGGGATGTAAGTTGGTATAGGTGGGTAAAGATCTGTCTGAGTGGTGGTATTAGGTGGATAGGATTAAGTGTCAAGTGTTCACAGGTGCACACGAACTATATACGGTATCTGGACAATGATGGGGGAGGTGTAAAGTGTAAGTGGGTAATCTTGGTAATACGTGAGTGTAGGTGTAAGTGTATAGGTGGGTGTAAGTGGCAGTGAATTGCTTGCTTGTGTGTCCGTGAGTGGTAAGAGATGATTGAACCTGACCAGAGATTTCTCACAGATCTCAACAATAAACTATAGTGTATGTGTGTGTGTGTGTGTGTGTGTGTGTGTGTGTGTGTGTGTGTGTGTGTGTGTGTGTGTGTTACAAGTAGAGTTGGAGAGAGTATATAAAACCAATTCTTTCAAGCACACCCAAACCCTGAGAAAAGGGGAGAAATAAAATATACACAATACGGCAACTCTTCTGGGAAAGGCTGCGAGATAAAATGATAGCCTTCGAGTGACGAATTTTCCCCGCCCAGTATAGGACCTTCCTCTGTCCACGAGTAGGGAGAGTGAAGGGGATCATCTGTTGTGGTCGAACTGAAGGGTTATATATATATACCGACTCCTCCAAACTACGTTATGAAACAGATCCCCTATAAGTAATCATGAGGTTGTTTGGTTCCTGGCATAGTTTGGAGGAATCTATAGCCTCACAATTCGCCCCACAACAAAATAATGACCCCCTTCAAAAAATAAAACATAAATAATAATAATAATAATAATATAATAATAAAAAATATATAATAAAGTGTCCAGAATGCTGTGAGGGGCGAGGTACAGTAGGTTGTGTGGGTGGAGCTGCATACACGACCCTATAGAGTAGAGTAAAGGTATGGGGTATGGTGGTGGGTACATGGGTGTGGGAACTAAATGAGGGTGGCATGTCTTATCGATGGGAGACGCTCATTATACCCCATTGTAAGTGGGTATACGTGGTCGGAGGTGGACATTAGTAACCTTAGGAGGGTCTGGGATGGGAATGGGTTTACTGGGTGAGGGTGAACTCAAGTTGGCCAGTGTTTTGTTTAGTCACTTACAAACGACGTACCCCACTTCAAATATTTTACCATAACTGCAGCTAGACAGTCTTAAGCACAATTGAGACACCATAGTAACTGTATCTTCGGGAAGATAACCCAACAACCATGTGTAATTTAAAGCACATGATTAGATAAAGGTGAAATATTGTGGTGATGGAGATGACGAGAAACGAAAAGGATATGATGAGACGAAGACAGTGGTGATGGAGGTGACAAGTGACGAGGAGGGCTGAGTGCAGACGGATGGGTGCAAGTGGGTGTGGGTGTGTGTGTGTGTAGGTACAAGTGGTGGGATGGAGAGGACCAGATGGAAGTAGTAGCAGACGAGAAAGAACAGCTGGACTCACTGCAACACACATCACCATAATGACCTCTTGTTTGCTTTGTGGCCGACACAGAGGCAGGAAGGAAGGCAGGCAGGCAGGCAGGATGGGTAGTGGAGAGGAAGGCAGGCAGGCAGGCAGGATGGGTAGTGGAGAGGAAGGCAGGCAGGCAGGCAGGATGGGTAGTGGAGGAAGGCAAGCAGGAAGACTAAAGTGAAGCATGGAATAAGTGAAGAGAGATTAGATGGATGGCAGGAAGGTAAATTAGTAGGTAGGGTTGAGTGGCAGACAGGATGACAAAGTTGCATGTACAGAGGTATTATGGTAGAATAATAAGAGGTACGGTACATTGGCAAGGAAAGAGTTTGGTTATAGTTAAAATGCATCCATATATGAAGGGAACGAAAAACTGAGTAAATAAAAGAATGGAATGAATTAAAGACAAGAAATAAATTAACACACGAATAGTCCTCATAAAAATATTAAAATAATCTATGAAATGAAGGAATAAAAAAGAAGGAAGGAAGGAAGGGCAGATGAACAACAGGAAGACAGAGAGAGCTTGAGAGGGTGTGGATGAGAGGAAGATGAGGAAAACAGGAAGGGAAGCAGACGCAGAGAGGATGAGGGAGGAAGGATTATAGTCACAAGGAACAGACGGGGATATGAAGTTAACAGATATATACAGAGAGAGAGGGGGGGGGGGGAAGGTGCCAAGGCTGAGGACGAGGGTTGAGTGCCACTTGAGTCACTTCTCTGGCAGACCTCATCAAAGTGCCACACATTGTACACATACACACACACACACACACACACACACACACACACACACACACACACACACACACACACGAACACACAGGTGCGCAATCACTGATGTAAACGGTACATACACTCACAGCTGTACACACACACAATCACTGGTATACAATAACACACACACACACACACACACACACACACACACACACACACACACACACACACCTAATCAATGGCAGTGACATCGATCCAAGGTTACATACACACACCAACAACCAACCATACAACTTTCTCATACCTACATACAGCACTCATTCCCACACTAATGTTCTTCTCACACTTACTATTACGCAAATACTTTATATTTCTACATACACGTCAATCACTTCCAAACACACATATAGTATATTCTTGCACACAACAATACAACCATACGATATTATCTGATCTGCCTTCAATTTCCTCCTTTGTTTCTATCTCAAGTTTGTGTCTTTATTTTGGGTGCAATTTGTGTGTGTGTGTGTGTGTGCGTGTGTGAAAGAGAGAGAGAGAGAGAGAGAGAGAGAGAGAGAGAGAGAGAGAGAGAGAGAGAGAGAGAGAGAGAGAGAGAGAGAGAGAGAGAGAGAGAGAGAGAGAGAGAGAGAGAGAGAGTATAGGAAGGGAGGGAGGGAAACCGAATATTGTCGATATACCTTATTGATCACTGGGGAGGGAGGAAGTGAGAGGGAGAAAAGGAGGGAAAGGAGAATGAAGGAGGGTAGGAGGGAATGAAGGAGGGTAGGAGGGAAGAAATAAAAACCTGAAGTAGATGATGGGATTGAGGGAGGGAGATGTGAGGGTGTATTAAAAATGGTGGTGGTAATGGTGATGGTGATTGAGAGAGGGAAGGAGGGAGGAGCAAGGGTATGTATCAAAACTGGTGGTAATGGTGATGGTAATAATAATGGTAATGGTGATGATGGTAATAACGGAGGCAGTGGATATACGTAAGGGATGGACGCCAGACAGGGAGAGGGAGAGAGAGGGAGAGGAGAGAGGAGATGGAGAGGGACAGGGAGGGAGAGAGAGGAGAGGATAGGGAGGGCAGAATGGGAGAACATAATTGAAGACAACATGACCGGACCAAAAGCTGGAAATGAGTGAGTGAGTGAGTGAGTGAGTGAGTGAATGAATGAGTGAGTGAGTGAATGAGGGAGGGAGTGAGTAAGGGAGGGAGATAGAATGGAAAGGAGATAACACGGGGAATCGCAAAGGGATATCTAATTTGTGATGAGAGAAGTGTGCTGAGATTAAGGGACCCTGTGATGTAGTCAGAAAATTGGAGGTAAATGAGTCCTTCAAATATTGCTACGAAACACACACACCTATATGGAATGAGTTCGTTTTTTGGCATGGTCAGGAGGAATCAGAAGCTTCCAATTTTCATACACGATCACAGGGTCCTTAAGAGTGATTGATGTAAATGGATTGGAGGGAAGTAATGTTGGGATGACATAGATGACGAGTGTATAAAGTTAGGAAAGGAGAATGGAATATAAAGGAATAGGTTCAAGAAGATATGGTGCATGTGTGAGAGGAAAAGGAAGTATGGTGAATAAATACAGAAGTAAAAATGGTAGTAAGGATAAAAAAAGGAGAGAAAGGAAGAGGGCAGAATATTGAGCGAACTGGGAAGGGAGAGGTAACGGGATTAGAGGAAAAGGGAGGGTAAGGTAATGGAGGAAGGGAGGCAGGCAAAAGAGAGCACGGTCGAATGAAAGGAGAGGAGAGAGGGAGAGGAGGGAAGGTGAGGATTGTGAGGGAGGAAAGAATGAAGGACAGGAGTGAGTTAAATGAAGACTGGAATGAAGGAGAGAAGAGAAGGAGAGGGAATATTTAACAAGGGAATAAAATGGGTTAAGCAGAAGGAAGAATAGAGAAAAAAATAATAATGAAGATAGAGAAAAAGTGTGTGTGAAAATAATCGAAGTAAATCTGGATAAATGAGAGAGAGAGAGAGAGAGAGAGAGAGAGAGAGAGAGAGAGAGAGAGAGAGAGAGAGAGAGGTGATGGTGAGGTAGGGGCTGCATATGACACCAATGATCCGCCCTCATGACACCTGATACAAAGCCCCCCCTACCCCCTCCACCCCCCCCCCCTTTGCCCTGACCCCACCCCTACCACCACCACCTCTAATTCTATCCCTACCACTATCCATGACCACCACTACTATCACTATCACCACTACTATCCTTATCACCATTTACATTACTATCATCACTATTTACATCACTATCACCACTACTACCTACCTGCCCACTACCAACCATCAAAATATCTACTACTCACTTATGTCACTATCATTATTGCACACACCACAACTAACTATTAAACACCATAAAAAAACAACACACAATTCAAGAAACACTACTCACCACTATCACCAATAATAATAATAATAATAATAATAAAAGCACAACTACCCACCCGTACCACTACCAGCACTATATATATATATATATATATATATATATATATATATATATATATATATATATATATATATATATATATATATATCAACAACTGCATATTTCACCACATGTAACTGCCAATAATACTACCCACACCACTACCATCAAGACAATCACTGCCAACAACCCTGATCACTGCCACTATACCACCATTCTACCAGCATCCCATATTGCACTAGCCACCACTATTATCATCATCAAGGGCAAACACTGCTGCCAACTACCACAATCACCAGACCACCACCACCACCACCACCACCACTACCACTATATAACGTTCCATTAAGGTAAGGTTCTCTTGTTGGTGAATTGGAAGGTCTTTGATTCCTCCAAACTATACCAAGAAACAGATTCCCTATTAGTACCGTCGAGGGCGTCTGTTGTCTGGTATATTTATAGGAGGAATCTGTAGCCTTCAAATTTACCAACATGAGAATCTCCCTTTAACCAACATAGCTACCACCAAAATCTAGAATCCACCACAACTACCACCATCCTTGGCCTGACGACTGAAGGGTTTGCAGCCACAGATGTTGGTTGACTGTGAACGCTTGATAGATAAACATAGACAGATATATAGATAAGTTATGCAAAAACAAAAACAAAATGAGAGAGAGAGAGAGAGAGAGAGAGAGAGAGAGAGAGAGAGGGTAGTACAAGGGTCACATCCGGGAGGTCTGTGATTACTCTTGCACCTTGTTCACTCCTCCCCCCCCCTCCCACCAGCCAGGCCTCTCCACCCCCATCTTTCCCTCTCCTTGTCTTATCAGTGTCTCTCCCTATTCATCACTCCCTCCTCAACCCGTAGCCTGCACCCGTTCTCTCTCTCTCTCTCTCTGCATATTCTCCCCTTATCCTCTCTCTCTCTCTCTCTCTCTCTCTCTCTCTCTCTCTCTCTCTCTCTCTCTCTGTGTCTATGCATTTTCTCCCCTTATCCTCTCCCTTCTCCCTATGTTACCTTAGCTGCTCCCTCGTTACCTGCATTCACCCACTAATCCATCTTGCTCCCTTCCTGTCACACTATCACCTCACTCCCTCCCTCTTTACCTACTCCCACCTTTATCCTCATCCTTGATTTCTTATTTAATCCTCATTCTCCTCTCTGCAACAAATTTTTTTGCCTACCTTATCCCCCCCCCCTCGCTTCCTCTGCTCCCTCCACCTTACGTAATTCCTTCCCTTACTCACATCAAGTTAAACCCCTATCACAACTATGTTTAATCTCTCTCTCTCTCTCTCTCTCTCTCTCTCTCTCTCTCTCTCTCTCCACCCTGAGACAAAACACAGCTTCAACAACAGGTTCAGCAGGCGTGGTGTGGCATATCTCGATGGTGGTAGTAATGGTCGTTGTGGTTGTTGTTAGTAGTAGTAGTAGTAGTATGTTGGTGGTAGTTGTGTAGGTTTATAGTGGTTGGTAGTGGTAGTTGTACTGATGGTGGATGTAGACTTGTAACTTTTGGCTATGTTGTAGTAGTGGTTGTAATAAGATGTGTTTGCGAGAGCGGTTGTGGTTGTCTTATATTGTAGAGTAGGGATAATAATACTGGTGGTAGAATAATCAAAGCAGTGACAGTACACCTATACCCTAGTAATAATTCTCCTCCTTTTATTTGGTAAGTTGGTGTTAATTCTGCCCCTCGAGTTGGTCCCTGGAGAGATTGCAACACCACTACCTACCACTACCATCGAGTCACAAGACCTGGTGTGTATGGAATGTAATCAACAAGGACTGGCTGTGTGTGTGGCTCCCTGTGGTGCATTCCTCCTTACTGCATTATACACTCAGCTGATGTGTCACTTGTGGTGGAATGTGTAGGTACAGTTTTGAGCTGAGGGGAAGAAACACTATTGAGCAAACTATTGTAGTCCACTTTGCAATTCACGCTAACAATGTTTATAACTCGGCTTTCTGTTTGTTGCTTCTTTCTTATTCTTCACTTGTTAATGATATCTTATGTCAGTTAATGGTTAATCAAAAGTCAGTTGAAGTAGGTATGAGAACACTTCCTCGATAATTAAATGTTTATGTGTTTTCAGTCCACTAGACTAGACTGGTGATGAGTCATGTGAGGCAGTGAATTATAGATGGGCGGGATACACCAGATGCTCACTGTTCTGTAAATGATCAACAACCCTATCAACAGGAATTCATTATTACAACCTACGTACAAAACACAGACCCATGTGAGTGAAAATATCGCCTCAGTCAGTAGCATTATAGTGTAGATTATAGTTAATTATAAACAAGCAAAACCTGACAAATAATAGTTTTCTCTGGCTATCCCTATCGTCGATCACGTAACTCAGACCTTTACCCAGCTGACGTCACACTTGGACGAACACTAAATGATCCAAAACGTCCCAACAAAACCTAAATCATGCTAAAGTTGGAGAACAGAATACTTTTGACATCCGAGGATTGGACCCACACAATCATCAGTAAAACATCTGAGAAATTCCTGAACGATAATATATTTCTGAACTTCAAAACACAGGAATGCCGGAGCTCCCTTTCTTCTACCCGTAATGTGCAGAGGGAAGGAGGGAGACACAGCTGAGAGCGGGACCTCAGAAGGAACGGAGGGTGAAACATGCAAGAGGTTATTTAGGTGACAAACACGATCCTGGCTGGCTGGCTGGCTGGCTGGCGTGGCGGGGGCAGGAGGGAGGGAGGGAGGGGCGTGTGTCTGAGGAACTTGCTGCACGTGACTGAACCTAACGTCTCTTATTGATCAAACCTTGAACTTCCTCCCCTACCTGACCCTCACACCAACGAGGCTTCCTACGCCAATCGTGCGGAGTTTAGGGCGTGAGTTGAACACTATAATTCCTTTACAAATGAACCTGACAAGAGCGTTCGGACACGACAAACTTTCGCCAAGGCGGTTGTCTGTCTCACGTAATGGAAAATGAGTCAAATCCTTTAATATTGGGTAGTGGTCAAGATGGTGGGGTGGCAAAGGGTGTAATAATAATAATGGTGATGACAGTGACTATGTTGGTGGTGAAGGTATACAAGGGACAGGTGACGGTGGTGGTGAACTAAGTGATGTAGTCATCACCAAAGTCTTGTTGACAGATGATGCTAAACTTGCTGTTGGGAATAATGGACAAAAATCCCATCTGGGGGAGAAAGATCGTGTAGAAGAGGAGGTGGATGTGGAGGTTGTAGGGTTGAAAACGGTAATAGCGGTAATGGTAGGGACTAGTGTGGTAGTTTGTAGGATTTGTGGTAATTGTTGGGGGTATTAAGTTGCTGGATGGTAGTTTACTTAAGATGGGCAGACGTAAGTGGTGGTGATGTTGGTGGTCGTGGTGGCTGGTTGGGTTGGGGAAGGTAGCAGCAATATTGGTAGTCGTGGTTGTAGAGGTAAAGGTGATGGTAATATTGATGGTTTGGATAGTCTTCCTTGGTAAAATCAGTGGCAAAGATTACATGTGTTGATAGTGGAAAGTGTTGGTGGTGTTTTGCCAATGATAGTATTGGTGAGGTCATAGTGGTGGTACTGGTGGTATTAGTGGTGGTAGTGGTGGTACTGGTGGTATTAGTGGTGGTACTGGTGGTATTAGTGGTGGTACTGGTGGTATTAGTGGTGGTACTGATGGTATTAGTGGTGGTACTGGTGGTATTAGTGGTGGTATTAGTGGTGGTACTGGTGGTATTAATGGTGGTACTGGTGATATTAGTGGTGGTGAATGACGAGTTTCAATTATACTACTGATTATAGTCGATAAGATAGTGTTCGTGTTAGTGATGTAGATGACAATGTTAATGGTTGTGCAGGTGATGATAATGGAGGGAATGGTGCCAAAGGTGTTATGGTAATGGTGTTATAGAAAGCATAACGGGAACACAGCAACATGCAAATGACTGAACTCAGTATAATTATAATATATGTGTGTGAAGAAAATTATAATGTGTGTGTGTGTATAATGTATGTGTGTGTATCTCATGTAAGTGTTGCAGAAAGCCTAAAGGAAACACACAGTACTTAATTGGTGTTAGTAATCCATAGTGTTGAAGGAGAAGGCAGCACGAGGAACACAACAGCAAAGACTGGTTGTGTATACCGACCAAATTGGCTACAGTGTTGTTGAAGGTTAGGTTTAGCACACGGACGCACACCGATACACACGCACGCACACATACACACGCAAGATGACACGCACGATAACACGAATGATGCCACGCCTTAACACACACACACACTCACACACACACACACACACACACACACACACACACACACACACACACATCCGCAGGGGGTCACAAAAAAGAAGGGACGAAAGGGTGGAGAAAGGAAAGGAAGGGAGGAAGGGAAGAGAGGGTGAGGAAATTTTTTTGCTCTTACCTGCATCTGCTTCCCTCTCCCTCCCTCCCTTCCTCCCTACTCCTTTCTTCCTCTTCCTCCTTCTCTCTCTTTCTTCCACTCCGTCCGATACTCTCCCTTGCCTGAACTGCGGGTAATTTCTGCACCAATCTTCTCCGGTCTACTTCCTTCTCTTCCTCCACTCTCTCTCTCTCTCTCTCTCTCTCTCTCTCTCTCTGGTAATGCTTGCTCTGTTTCCCACCCTAGCTCCTCTCTCTCTTTCATTCATTCTCTGATACAAATCCATTCACTGTAAGGTGGTACTTCACTGTTGTTACATTGGAGTGCCATGATTCCTCCAAAGTATGCCAGGAAACAAGACCAAATTAACAAAAATAATAGTGTTCTGTTGTTTGTAATAGTTTGGAGGAATCAGTTGCTCCAGATTTACCAATACTGTATCCTCCCATTATGCATTCCTTCCAGTCCCCTACATCTCTCTCATTCTTTAATTCCCTTGTCCTTCCTACCTTCTCTCCTCTGTTTCCCTCCCTTCTCTCCCTTAGCTCAACTCGGTAGTAAAGATAGCTAGTTTAGATAAAAAATAACTTCAACACTGGGCAGATGAAAGAGAGCTCATTATTATCTGTTTTTCCTATTTCCGTAGATTCTATTAGTGTGTGTGTGTGTGTGTGTGTGTGTGTGTGTGTGTGTGTGTGTGTGTGTGTGTGTGTGTGTGTGTGTGTGTGTACAAAATCCTTGATACCGCATCCAGTGACTAACGCGTTTTGTGAGTAATAGCAAGAGTATGATTGTATTTATCTCAGCATATCTCTCTCAACTACGAGGTACAGTCTATTAATTAAGAGAGATTAGATGATATACTGTTAGGTAAATATAGACATCTGCCACACCACACAAACAAACCACGCCTCCCTTTTTAACATATTCATTCATTCATTCTCCCCCCCCCCTCTCTCTCTCTCTCTCTCTCTCTCTCTCTCTCTCTCTCTCTCTCTCTCTCTCTCTCTCTCTCTCTCTCTCTCTCTCTCTAAAAATTAATATATATTTTTTACACCCTTCATTTTTCTCTCGCTTCAAATATTTTCTTTTTTACTTTTCTTCTCTCCAATCTTCACTCCTTCCTTTCTTCCCTCACGTCCACTCATATTTTTTCCTATTTCTTTCCCTCCTTCCAAGCGTCATACAACAGGAAGTGATGATGGACGAAGAGAGAGGGAGGGAGTGAGGGAGGAGAGTTGGGGAAGGATGGAGGGAAGGGGAATGGAGGGAGAGGGGGAAGAGAGAGACCAGTACTAAAGCATTTCTTGAAATATGAACTCCCCTCACCAGTCTCTCTCCCTCTCTCCATACTTCCTTTAACCATCCATCAATCTCTCTCTCTCTCTCTCTCTCTCTCTCTCCTCTCTCTCTCTCTCTCTCTCTCTCTCTCTCTCTCTCTCTCCATTACTCAGCATTCAGTCAACGTGCTTCGCTTCCTCTCTTCCCTGCCATTCTACAATCCACTGTGTGTATATCTGTTTCCTTCTTTGTCTTCCTCACACTTCTGGGACGATGAAAAAAATGAAAGAAGGAAAAAAAAAGGAGTTAGTGAAAAGGGGAAAGGAGAAAAAAATAAAGTGAAGGAAAGAAGCCTAAGGAACAGACAAGAAAGGGATAAGGGGATACAAGAATGGGGAGTAGAATAGAGAATAGAATGGAACAAATAAATAGGGAGACACGGTGGAGAGGGTTGACTGAGTTGCCAGGAATAGAATGAGAACAGAAAGAAGACTACAAGGGAATGAAAAAGTGATAAAAGTGGGTGGGAAGGACTGATGCATAAAACTGTTATATATGAAATGGCTAAAATTAACAAAATACTAAAATAAATAACAAAAGAGGAATGGGGGAAAAAAGCTGTAAAACACACAAACACACACAGAGGAGGGGGAGGGGGTTAAGATTTTCCACGTCCGGTTGTTAACTTGCAAGGAGGTAGATGCTCTCATTCTCCCTCTTCTCTCCCTCTTTCCTTCGTTCATTGCTCTTCCTCCTCGTCTTCACTTCTTTACTTGTTTTAAATATTGTTTGTTTTTTCATCCATCTCTACTATTTTCATTCCTCCTCCTTTATTATTTCTCGCCCTTCTGTACCTTCCACGTTCTCCTCTATCTTCCCTCCATGCTTTTTTTATTCACTCTATTCCTCTCACCTGCTTCTTATCCTGCCTCCCCCCTCTCCCTTTCTCTGTCTGTCTCTCTCCAGTCCCCCTATCTCTCCCTTTCTCTGTGTGTCTCTCTCCAGTCCCCCTTAACCACCATACCCCTCCTTCCCTTACCACAGCTGTCCTTTCCACCCCAGGGTCTTCAACAACAACAACAAACCTGAGCCCCTCTGTCCATTACGTGTCGAGTGGTCAACAAGGACATCAGTATTCATATTTCTACTTTAACTTGTGGTGCCTCAACTTGAATTCGCTGACTCACATAACCCTGCATGACCTCATCTTTATAGCACTCAAAAGATTACAACTCATGTTTCACACATCAGATGATTTCCCCATTCATAGAGAAATTCAAACGTCATGTAATGGGCATACAGTTTGTACAAATCATATAAAGCAAATGGAAACTGTTGTGTCAACACTCAAAATATGACAGACTTTATAAACACGTCAACTAGTCTACAAGTCGTAATGAAGAAGTGTTGCTATATCTATTGTAAATGTTAGTTGTCGATAGAATGTGTGTAGCTGGTAAAGTGAACCAATAAGTTACCAACCAGTCCATGTCATCATTAACGCTACAGGCGAATGTCCCCCATACAGACAGTGGTTGGTAATGAGTTTATCCTTACGTCACTATAGTTCTCAGGGTACTACTTGTAGCTGCTCTAAGACTCTTCATATACATCAGTGCAACAACTACTTTAACCACGAGTAACTGATATTGATAAAGAATGGAATAACTTTATACAAAACAACTTGCTTAGTATACAAACTTTTCTTCCACGTTTCTTTTCCCCCTCAACCCATTTCCTCCCTCCCCTAGTCCAATTTCCCTGTCTTATAACCCTCATAATGTGCGGCTCTACGCTATTGCTTTCATTTACATTTTTTTAACTCTCTCTCTCTCTCTCTCTCTCTCTCTCTCTCTCTCTCTCTCTCTCTCTCTCTCCCTCCATATCACTTCCCTTCTGCACTTCGCTCCGTGTTTATCTAACCAATTACCTATCTTCCTGCCTCCTTCTACACCTCTTTGGTCCTTTCCTTCCATTTTCCATGTGTATGTATGTATGTATATGTGTGTGTGTTGTGGAGTATTGACCTGGACCTCGGTAACTGCCTATGCCTCGTTTCAAACCATAAAATAAATAAATAAATAAATAAATATACAGCCGCTTTACCTTTTCATCTCTCCTTTTTTTCCCTTCCACCCCCCACAGTACTTTCCTGATGCCTACCTACCTTCACCTTTGCTTTGTATTAACTTCTACATCCCTGTCCCTCTTCCTCTGCCTTCCTCCTCTCTCTATCTCTCTCCACTCTACCGCTCCATTTCGTCCCTCTTCCATTTCTGTCTCTTTTCTCTCAACATTCCTCTTACCTTTCTTTCTCTCTCTACTTCTCAATTTCGTCTATTATTTACTACTTCTTTGCTCTCCTTTCTTTACATTTCTATTCTCTCTCCTCCATACCTCTCCCGTCCCTCTTCTTTCTCTTTCTCCCTCCACTTCTTCGACCCTCTCCTTTTCATTTCTCCCTCCACGTCCACCTCCTTAACTCAATATTCCCTCCCTCAATACGGCCCCTCATTCTTCACTCTCCCCTTCCTAACGTACCAATTGCCTCCCTATGGGCAAATCCTCCTCCCTTCTCTCTCTCCCTCTCTCTATATATATATTTTCCCTCCTTCCCTTCACTGATATACCTTTCTTCCCTTCCTCCATCTACATTCTTTCCTCCCTTTATTACGATATTATTCCTCTCTACCTTCATCTAGATAACTTTCCTCCCTCCTTTCATCTTTCCTCACTTCAATCCGTTTCAAAGCAGCTATCAGTTATTCTCTCTGACATTTTCCTTGTTATTCATATTTATTAATGTTATGTACCCTTTAATTCACCCTTCCTTATCTCTCTCCACAAACATTCTTTCTTTCCTTTCGTCACTTTCGCCTTCCTACCAATTCCTTTCCTTTCATCACTCCTCTCACGGTTCCTTCCTTCTTCCTTGTTATTCGTTTTTCTCTCCTGTTCCCCTCCTCTTATCTCCTCCACCTCCATTTTACCTCCTTCCACTTTATCAGCACTCGGTAAGTAACGGTCTCTACCCCCCCCCCCACACACACACACATTACCTCCAATCTCCTCACACTCCTCAAACCTTGTTCATCTTTCTCTCCTTCCTTCCTTCCGCGTCCTCTTTCTTATTCATGTTCTCTTCCTTCCTTTTCCCTTTTTATTGCCTTCCTCTCTTCTTCTATGGACCATCATTTTTATTTTCATTTACCAACATAGATTATAATTTTCTCTCTTATATTCCTTTTCTTTTCCCAGTTCCCTGTTCATCTTCACTTTCTATTTTTCTGTGTTTTCTAGTTATATTTTCCCTTACTCTCCTACATTCTCTCTCTCTCTCTCTCTCTCTCTCTCTCTTTCCCGTCATAGCAACCCACTGCCTTCTCACTCATCATCCCTCCCTCTCGGTCTCTTTCCTCCCTCATACACCCTCTTCCCAACTTCACTTCTTCCAATCTCTCTCTCTCTCTCTCTCTCTCTCTCTCTCTCTCTCTCTCTCTCTCTCTCCAATATGCTGCTAAAACCGTACTGTTGTTATTTTAATTTATCTACCAGTACATGAAATATATACAAATTGACTTAACGAAGCCTTGTATTCATTTTCACAATCCAGTACTGGCAATTTCTTCCAATTTCCTACAGCCATTCCCACTACAACATTACGAATGAACATCTTTCTTCTACTTACCCACCCCCTCCCTTCCCCCATTCTCTCCTCCCCTCATTCTTCTACTTACCCACCCCCTCCCCCCTCCCTTCCTCCATTCTCTCCTCCCCTCATTCTTCGGAACCCAATGTCTGACAGACGGTGGTTGTCGCACCTCTCCCCCCTCTCCCTTCTTCCTCCACCACTCTACCCTCCTCCTCCTCATTCCTCTATGGTTTTCCTTCCTTCCTTCCTCCCCTCTCAGGTTTCCCCCTCATCTACCCTCCCTCCTTCTCTTCTTGTTCTCCTCCTCTCTTTCTTCCTTCACCTCCAACCATTCCTATTCTGAGCTCCACCCTCTCCTCTCTTCTCTTCTCCTGCTTCTTGCCTTTCGTTTCAACCCCCTGTTATCCTTCTCTCCCTCAACTTCTTTCCATTCTTCCTACATTCTCTCTCTCTCTCTCTCTCTCTCTCTCTCTCTCTCTCTCTCACAAACACACACACACATACACACTTTCCTTATTCTATTCTCTCTTCTTTTTTGCCATTTTATCCCAAGTCAAATCCTATAACACTGATCTATCTATAACACCAGTACAGTACGGGAGAGTTATAAATAGTCTGTGTCTTTATTTTATTCCTCTATTTTTTCCTTCCTAGTTTCATTTCCACAGTCTCCTAATTTACTCGTCGTGTTTTTAATCCCACTCCTTGTTTCCCTCTTTGTATTCTCCTTCCTTCCTTCCTTCTTTGTATTCTCCTTCCTTCCTTGTTTCCTCCCCCTCTTTAGAGTGTCCTTCCCTCCGGCATCAAGGTCCCCCTCCACACCGGACCGCAAAATTCCTATCCCCCCCACCCAGCCACCTCAGTCGTTCCATACCCACTCCCTCCTCCCTCCACTCATGTGAGAAAAAATGAAAAGGATTTCAAACACTAGGAGGGGGGGGGGAGGCGGAGAAGGGGGGGAGGCGGAGAAGGGGGGGGAAAGGAGATAGGGGGGTGTAGAAAGGGGGTAGGTGAGAATCAGATAGGGTACGGGGAATACGGAGAGCAAAAACGGGAGGGAGGAGTGGAAAGGAGGAAGGAAAGATGGGAAAACGGAGAGAGAGAGAGAGAGAGAGAGAGAGAGAGAGAGAGAGAGAGAGAGAGAGAGAGAGAGAGAGAGAGAGAGAGAGAGAGAGAGAGAGAGAGAGAGAGAGAGAGAGAGAGAGAGAGAGAGAGAGAGAGAGAGAGAGAGAGAGAGAGAGAGAGAGAGAGAGAGTGGCAAAGGCAGAAAAAGGTACGCGAAGGGAGGCAGGTGTGAGGAGAGAGGGAGGGAGAAGATGAAGAGGAGAGAGGAGGTAAATTGAAGAGGGAGGGGTCGGAGAGGAAGGGAAGGAAGGGAGTGATGGGGAACAAATCAAGAAAGAAAATAAACTGATGGTGAAAATGATAAATGAAGAGGTGGAGAGAGAGTAGAAAGAAGTGGAGGAATAAGAAGGAAGGGTATGGGATAAGGGGAGATGAGACAGAAATAAATGAAAGGTGCATAAGTAAACTAGGGAATTAAAATTATATAGAGTGAGTGTAAACAAAAGAGGTGGAAAAGAAAAAGGGAATGAGAAGTGGAAAAATAAGCTGAAAGGTGACACTGGACAGAGTAAGACAAAATAGGGAAGGAAACAGAAGAGGAACTGAGGGAGGAAAGAAATGAGAAGGGAAAAGGAAAGAGTAAATAGAGGATGTGGTAATGGGAAAAGACAGAAAGGGAAAGGGGGAAAGACTGGGAAGGGGGCAAACTAAAGAAAGGGAAAGGGAAAAGGAAAGAAAGGGAAAGGAAATTGAAGGGAGGAAGAAGGGTACAACACGGGGAGGGAAGGAGGAAAGGTGGAAAGGTGAATGGGGAGGGAAGGAGGAAAGGTGAATGGGGAGGGAAGGAGGAAAGGTGAATGGGGAGGGAAGGAGGAAAGGTGAATGGGGAGTGAGGGAGGGATAACAGTGGATGAAAAGTGAAGGAAAAGTTGGAAAGAGACTTGAGAAAACTAGAAGGGAGCTAAGGAAGAAAGGGGAGGGGGTGGGGATGGGGGGTCAGAGAGGGAGGCACCGCAGTCATTGGGATGTCCGGGAAGGGGAAGGAGGGGGGGGGGGGGAGTGCCAGATGGAAGAAACCAAGGGGGGGGATGGCAGAGGGCTGAGATAGGAAGGGGGCAAGGAGTCTGAGAGATTAAGGCAGTGAAGGTAAAGAGACGAGTGGGGAAGAGTCAGAGAGTGAAGGAGACAGGGAGAGGAGAGACGGGTGTAGGGTAGGTAGGGAGAGTAAAGATGGGAGTGGGGAAGAGACAGGGAGAGGAGAGCCGGGTGTAGGGTAAGGAAGGAGAGCAAAGATGGGAGTGGGGAAGATACAGGGAGAGGAGAGACAGGTGTAGGGTAGGGAGGGAGAGCAAAGATGGGAGTGGGGAAGATACAGGGAGAGTAGAGCCGGGTGTGGGGTATGGAGGGAGAGTAATAAGGAGAGCCAGTGAGGGGAAGTCAGAGAGAGGAATAAGGGTGCCAGAGGAAGGACCTCCCGAAAATCACCACGTGAGCGCGGCACTTACTATAGGTTGTGTGGTGGCCGTGGCGGGGGGCGGGGCGGCTGTGGCGGGGACTGGCGGGGGGGCCTCCTTGGGCGTGTCTCTGCCCCCCCCACCGCCGCCGCCGCCGCCACTATTGACGGTGGCGGCGGCGGCGGCGGGGTTGTCTTCGTTAGCGTTAGCGTTAGCGTTGGCGTGGCCGTTGGTGTCGTATAGTTTGTGTCGCTGTGCTAGACGGTCAAGAGAAGCGAGACGATATGAGTTGCCAGAGTTGGAGGTGTATTTAGACGAGTAGGAAGAGTTGTATGCCGACCCCGCTGAGTTGAAGGTGGAGGTGGAGTTATAGGGACCAGTAGAGGTACTGGTACCTCCTCCTACTCCACCTCCAGCACCTCCTCCTCCTCCTCCTAGGTAGGATTTCTTCATCTCCTCCAGGCGCCTCAATCTAGGGGAGCTGGAGTATGATGGAGGAGTGGAGCCACTACGAAGGTAAGAGGGTGCTGTACCTACTCCACCTACTCCAGGCTGTGAGGTGACTACTCCCCGACCTCCTCCCCCGTCACTAGCATCACCATTCATCACTCCAAAGTCTCGTGTTGGTGTTGTTGTTACTGTCCCCTCCACCTCCACCTCCTCTCTCCTCCTCCCTACTAGTCCTTCTCACTCCTCCAGCCCTCTCCTCGCCTCGCTTCACACAGCACGTCTCCACGGTGTCTCCTCCTCTGGTCTTTTTACCTTATTTCTCTCCTCCTCCTCCTCCTCCTCCACTCGATCTCTTATCTCTTGTTCTCTATTCACTCTCTTCGTTACACTCCTCGGTAGCCTAATCTACTCTCGTCTCTTATGCTCTCACTCCTATCTCTATCTTTCCTTCACTTCAGTCTTCGTTTTCCCCTTCTCTCCTCCTTTATCCCTTTCTTCACTTTCTCCCCACTTATAACTCCTCTCTTTCCTGCCTATATACTTCTTCTTCCCGCACGTGGGTTACGCACTTACTTTCCAATCAACTTCAAAGGCTCACAACTCGTGCCAAATTTTTTATATCTGCTTCGTCCCTCGGTAAATATAAGAGCGACAAAATGTGTTACACCTTCAGTTGTTATCCTTTTCCTTTCTATATCAATGGTTCTCAAAATTGACCATCACAATGAAAAGCACCAGGAGAAATACACTAATAATAAAGATATAAATGATAAATTACTGAGGGACACGAGTGGGGAAAGAGAGGCCAGGACGACTTTTCTTTTAATTATGAGGAGCGAAAAGGGTAAATTATGAAAGTTAAAGGAAGCGAAGGGGTAACCAATGAAAAAATTCTATGATGTGTTTATGGACAGTCCTTTAAGCACATGGTAGAGGATAGAACGACCAACATGCCTTACTTAGATTGAGTCAACTAACCACAGTTTCGTCTCCTGTACACACACACACACATGCACTTCTTCCTATGAAAACTTTATAGTCTTCTTCCCTTTACTTCATCTTTATATATTCACTTCTTTGTCCTTCCTTCCTTCCTCCTGTTTCTGGCAGTGTTACCTCATCATCCCGGTATCTAATCTTCCCTGTGGTGGTAAATTGTAAACAAAACAGTGTGGCAGACAGAGTTGGTTGGTAGGCAAGGCACTAACCACACACTGTCTAACTCCCCACCACACACATACACACACTGGGTACGGGGCACTAGTAAGCCAGTGTCAATGAGGTGGTGAAGGTTACTGGGTGTTGTGACTGTCGAGGTGGTGGTAAGTATAGTAGTAGTAGTAAGTGGTTAGTTGGTTGGCTGGTAGTGGTAGAGGCACGTACGACCGTCCGCACTACACCGGCTCCACACCCTCACTGCTCTACCCACTGTAACCCACACATCACCACCACCACCAACCGTCTCGCTCCCTCCCTCCCTCCCTGTCTCTCTCTCTCTCTCTCTCTCTCCAGACCCTCCCCTCCTTGGCACCCCTCCCTCGCTCCCTTCAGACTCTCCCCCTCACTCGCTCCCTTCCACTCCCATACCGACCCTCCTACCTTATATTCCTCCCCTCCCTCTCTCTCTCATCACTCCCCTCTGTACTCTCCCCACTTATACCTCCCCTCTCTCATCACTCCCCTCTGTACTCTCCCCACTATACCTCCCTCTCTCTCCCCTCTATGCCTTCTCTGTCTCCAATGTGCTCTCCTCTTTCCCTCCCTTTCTGCTTGTCCCTCCCCTTCCCCATACCTATTTCTCCCTCGTTTTCCCCTTAAATGTCCCTATTTCACTTCATCTTTCAGTCGATCCTTTTTCCTCTCTCTCTCTCTCTCTCTCTCTCTCTCTCTCTCTCTCTCTCTCTCTCTCTCTCTCTCTCTCTCTCTCTCTCTCACACACCTCCCTACCTGTGCCTCTCTCCCAATCTCTGGTCTCCCTTCCGTCCCTCCCTCAGCACACTGGACTCTCTCCACTTCCCTCCCTTCTCCCTAACGTGCGTTGCCTCCCATTCCTTCCAACTTGCCTCCTTCTCTCCAACACACCTTCTCTCACCTACACACAATAACACTCACCTTCCACTCTCTATCCTCTTCCTATTATTTGCACTTTCTTTACACACTCCCTTCCTCTCCTTCTCTCCTCCTTCCAATCTCCCTTCACTGCATGCACACTCCCTCGTCCCTCTCCCTCCTCTCCACACTCCTCCCATCCCGGTCTACCGTACCCCTGACTCACACGGAACACACACGCACAGACGAACCACATACAAATCGTGATTACACATACGCACACTCAGAATGGCCGCTAACACACACACACACACACACACACACACTTGTTCAAACATTTATTTACACACACATGAGACTGAAAAAGTAAAAGGAAATGATGACACGCCAATGAAATATACTGAAAACAACACACACACACACAATTTACCACAAAGACCTAAGCACAACCAAGGCAAAATGGACCTTAGTTCTTCCTTCCGTTTTTTCTTCATTATAATGTTTAATGAACTGCACAGGAAATTGCTCAAATAGGTGTGGTGGTTAGCCGGGGAGACGGTGGACTGGATATGAGAGAGAGAAAGAGAGAGAGTGAGAAAATACTGAGGCTGGAAAACTTGGAATCAGAGAGGAGAGAGAGAGAGAGAGAGAGAGAGAGAGAGAGAATCATACGCCAGGCAGGGAAGTACGGAACACATACACACATGTCATCTCTTCTCTTCTCTCCTTTTCTTCTTCTCCTCCCTTCTTCTCTGTTCTCTTCTCTTTCCAACCTTGTCTCTCCTTCCTCTCCTCTCTTCGTCTTCTCTCTTATTTTTCCTTCACCTTTTGTTCCTCTTGCTTAAGTTTTGTAATTTCATTTTTCCTTCCCTCTTTCATCTCTCTATATATGTCGTATTCTTTCCCTCCAGGTAACACACACACACACACACATTATAAGCAGTATCTACACACACACATGTAAACATAGGAACACATACACAAGCACAGACACACTACACGCAACCCTAAGTTCCCCGAGTGTCGGTGTAATCGTGTGTGTTCACCCAGGATTAATAGATTACCAACACACACGACAACACTGTGCAAATCTTTTAATTGTACACAGATTGCACATGTACACACTATAGTAATGATATCACGTCATTCGTTGCATTCCTCCATCCGTTCGTGCATACATAACCTACTGAGATACTGTACATACATATCACGAACACAAAGGTAAACACAGACCAAATCAAAAGTTATGACACATGAACTCTTATATGAATTCTTGGACAATATTTTCATCTTCAAACATTAAATTTTGTGGTGTTGAAGAATATATGATATAACACAAATTTGTCTTCGTACACACACACACACACACACACACACACACACACACACACACACACACACACACACACACACACACAACACAAAACAAAAAGGAACAGCACGTAAGACACGCCCCTCACGTGCACCGGACCCTTATGAGGTGAGGAGAGTGGGGGGGGGGGGGGGGGGGAGAGGGAGGGGTGTAGGGGAGGGGGGGTACAATAATCATATTACGTGCAGGCATGACCAGAGAGACAGACAGGCAGGCAGGCAGGCAGCAGAGTAGGAGAATAAATAAACATGTCCGAATGAATACACAAATGAATGAATAAATACATTAATAACAATGAATGAATGAGAAAATGTATAAATAGAGTAGGTATAAAACTTAATAACCAAAAATTATTATATTAAAAATAGTAGTTTTAATATAACATAAAGACTGCGTTGTTAAAGGTGAGTGGTGTGGTCATAATACTACGAAATGCACCCAGTATGAAGTAGGAGAAAAGGGCGGAGTAGAGAATGGCTCAGTTCTGTAGGTCAATACGAACAAGGCCAAAATATACCTCCCTGTATTTTGGCATTAAATACGAACATAATAAGATGAATATAATATACAACCATAATCTAGATAGATATACTTATAATGTATTTTTACATTTCTACCATACTATCAGATTATATAATTATGAAAAACTAACATACAGACTAACAAAACATAATGGCGAGGTAACTGAAGCCCAAAGGATACCACAAGGAAAAAGTACTAATATAACATTAATAAATGATCGACTCTCTCAAATAAGCCAGGAATTTCCGATATATTCCTGAATTTAACTTTCACGGAACGAATTAATATTATATGCCATTATTACCAGTACAAATGACAAATTTCGGGAAAATCCTCTGTGTAAATGTTTTGAAATTCTGAGTTAAAATATAATATAACGAACGGGTGTTTGATAAAGTGTGTGTGTGTGTGTGTGTGTGTGTGTGTGTGTGTGTGTGTGTGTGTGTGTGTGTGTGTGTGTGTGTGTGTGTGTGTGTGTGTGTGTGTGTGTGTGTGTGTGTGTGTGTGTGTGTGTGTGTGTGTGTGTGTGTGTGTGTGTGTGTGTGTGATAATTCAGATAAGTGAATGGCAGATTATCAGCCTCACAATCTCATAAAACCTCCTTGGCGGTCAGAGTGCAATCATAACTAAGAAAGTTGGTGAATGAATAAATAGGATGCAAGTGAAGAAGTGAAGGCTGTTGAGTAAATACTAAAAAAAAATGCGATGCTTGTAAGAAAGATAGACTGTGACGAACGAAGAGTGTAAATCTGGAGTACGAATTAATGACTGTAAATGAGAAGATAAATTAGAGTGGGGCGCCATGTCAGCCTCCCTGAATGATGTTGAATAAATAATGAATGGGAACGAGTCAATG